>PVJA010020730.1:0-36572 GCA_004027025.1 Myocastor coypus | reverse complement strand
TCCCCTTATTTCTGGGATGATGGAGAAAAAGAAATCACACCCAAGGAAGGTAACAGAGGAAGATACCACAGAAGGCAAGACCCAAAGCCCCACCTGGGGTTCCCTAGCAAAATGGACACATACCTGGAGGAGGCCAGAGGAGGCCCAGGGATCTCCCTGCTCCCCACACACCTGGGCTCCCTCCCAAAAGTGAGGAGGCCTGGCCTCCTTGAAACTTTCTGTTCTCCTGGTCCTTCAGCACTACAAAAGAACACAGAAGCTGTTAGCCCCCACTGAGCCTGCCAGCTTTCAGGCATAGTACCAAGCCTTAACTGTTCTTCCAACTCAGTGACCCCAGCTATAGGAGCTTTCTTTCCGTCCTACAAATGTCCCAGGGTGTTGCCTACTCCAGGGCCTTTGTGTATGCTGTTTCAACTGCCTTTGTCCAGGGCCCATACTCATGCCTATCTCTGTAAGTCTTCTCTTCCTTCCAATCTCTTTTCAAATTCCATTTTCTTCTGGGGGTGCTCCCCAAACAGCATGATGTCAACAAGGCCCTCGCTATCATCCTCTTGGGCCTTCCTGTTCCTTTTCTCTACATGACTTTATAGCACAGAAATGATCTCTTGCTTAGGGCATCGGGATTCAGAATTCTAGGCCTGTGGAACTCCTGTTCTTCCCTTATTAACCACTGACCTTCCACAAGTACTTGATGACCCTATGCCTCAGTTTCCTTACCTTCAAAGTGAGTTTCAAAGTTTAAAAACACCCACTCTTGGTACCGCAGTTAGAATTAACTGAGATAAATCTGTGAAATGCCACAAACAAGCCTGGCACAGAGCAAGCAGCCTGCCTGTAAGTGATAGGTTCTTCAGGTGAATGGCACAGCAGAGAAACAGGCAGAAGGAAAAGGGAAAGGGGCTTTACTTTCTTTGAGGACATGGGAGAGAGTGTGGAGAAGGATAAGGAAGTCTCTCTCTCTCTCTCTCTCTCTCTCTCTCTCTCTCCCTCCCTCCCTCCCTCCCTCCCTCCTTCTCTCCCTCTTTATTAGACAAAGGGAGGCTGAGGCTTTTATGGCCTTCTGCCAGGGGTGGAGTTTGGAGGGGATGTTTAGTTATATCTGAAGGAGCTGATTGGGGGTCTTCCCTAGGTGGCAGGAAGGATGAAAGTAAATTATGTCCTAAGCTAAGTTGGAGAAGAAGGGGGAGGTGGTCTTGGAAGCATAGGCCTTTATTTTCAGGGTATCCACCACATTAGATGACCACGGTAATGACTTTAGCAAATTTATGCCAGGGTCAGAACCTATCAGCAAGCACTGGCTGTCATTTGTGTAGTCGCTCTTGCTGCCCATCTGCCTTCCTCCAGCTGAGGCACTTTGTAATCAGAGAACCTGGTTGTGCTGCCCCGAGTGACAAGAGCACCTTGCCCAGCACATATAGGCACTAAACACGTTGGTTGAGTGGGCAGAAATGTTCAACCGAACCTGCTGGTTTGGTTTGTTACATGTGCTTCACACACATTTTAGGGACAGAATGGAGATCATACTGATTTTTATCATTTTGTAGATGGAAAAGCAAAAACTAGAAACCTTCACTTATCTTAACACTGGTCTATCAGGTGCCCAAGCAAGGCCAGAACCCAAGAGGACAAGAAGCAGAAAGGAGGGGTCTGGGGAAATAGCTCAGTAGAATAAGTACTTGCCTGGCAAGCACAGGGTCCTGAGTTCAATCCCCGGTAAGGGAGTGGGAGGGAGAAAGCAGGGACTTCTCCTTCTGCCCCTGGGACCATGGGCTCCTCCCAGCCCCCTGCCCACTCAGCTGAGGCCACTATACCTGAGCAATGACAATATTATAAGTTTAGTGCCCAAGGAATGGGATGCTTAGGGCTGCCACAAATTGGTCCCTCCCTCCCAGAAGCCTTTGGTGCATTACCAAGGTCAACCCAAAGGCTCTTTCTGATGATACAAGAGGAGGAACAAATCAGGGACACCAAGAACAAGGACTCATGGCTCAGGTAGTACTCCTTCTGCAGCAGGGAATGTGCAGCTAGAGGGACCTACAGCTCCCCTTACACTGGGCAGCGCACCCCTGGAGCAGTTTTGCCTCCTCAGTGAAGCAGAGGTAGGACCTGGGTACACTTCCATTCACTGTCACTCCCAGAGCTAGCAGCCAATGCTGCCATGATGACTGTTCATTGGATGATAGGATAAATAAACTAGCGACTGAGAAATGGCTGAGTAAGTGAATCACAGTGACAGTGATAGGCCTTATTTGTCCAGTTTCAGCCTTCCTTCTCCAATTTCTGGATTCACAGAAGCAGGACACTGTACAGGGGAACAGAGCAGGCTGCAGTGGTGCAGGTCCCAGCGCCCCCACTTGCTGTGCGACTTTAAACAAGCCACCCAATCCCTCTGTGCTTTAGTTTCCTCACCTATAAGATGGGGGCATTAATGATCCTTAATGAGATTGTGAGGTTCAGTCGAGTTCACGCATATAAAGGACTTGGAACGGTACGTGGCACATAATAAGTGCTCAAAATAAGCACTGGCTATTACTAGAGCCAGACTGACTTTAATAACAGTAGGAGGTTTCTGCGTGCTCATTATTCTCAGCCTTACTGGATTTGCGTCTTGCTGTAAGCTTCCCGGAGCCCTCCAGAACACAAGATCATTTCATAAATGAACTCCTTAGATATAACATCTACAGTGTGGTCTTAATCTAGCAGATTTTCTGCTAATAAGACACACTTGCAAATTGAACAGTGCAGTCGCATCTCCCAACCTGTTAGATGCTCGCACCCTCTGCCCTAGCAGTCTCACTTCAAGGAACTCAGCCTGCAGATACTCTCATGTGGCTGAACCGGGACAGTATTCAAGGAAACTGACAGCGTGCTGTTTGGAAAACCAAACAGCCAGAAACAACCTACGGTGTCCATGCATGGGAGACAGGCAAAATAGATTTATGGTGAACCATAAAGCAGGATATATGCAGCTACTAAAAAATGGAGTAAAGTTTTATTCACTGACATAGGCAGAGCTCTAGGTCATATTAATAATGAGTGTCTCAGATACTCTTCTCTCTTGCTGGGACAAAATATCCAACACCCAGAATTAAGAAAGGAAATGTTTATTTAGCTCACAGCTAGTGGAAGTTTCAGTCCATAATCAGCTGGCTCCAAGGCAGAGTGGCACATGGCACAGAGCAGCTGTTCATGGCGGCAGCAAAGAGCAAAAGGAGGAATAGCAGCTAGCTGGCCTATCTCCTTTCCTTATACTGTAATGCAGATTACCTGCCCCACGGTGAGTGCAGCACCCACGCCCACAATAATCAATCGCAAACTCCTAAAGCCACCCCATGACTGCATGAGGCTTTGGGGGACACAAACCATAACAATGAGTAAAAGAAAAAAAAAAAGTGGCAGGAAGTCATGTGACTTTTTGCTTCTAAGTACACCCATGCACGTGTGCAAACACAGATGTGAACATGTATGTGTATACACATGCATGTTGCTATCTGATATATGGATGAAAATAATTGATGCTTAGGCTCAACAGCTCAGCAACAGCAGCCTACACTCTTCCTCATTCTGTCATGTGAAAGGATCTTGGCACAAAGCATGTGCTGATGACTGGCGCACAGCTAGTACCACAGGAGAGACTCAGAGGCCAAAGCCCTGACCTTGAGTGGATCCTGAGAGGTACAGTGGTTCTTTTCTTTGCCTGATGTTGTGTCTCTCTCCTGAACTAGACATTTGAAATATATTTTCTTAAAATGTACATTCTTAAAAAGGTGATAAAAAGTAGTAAAAAGATAAAAATGATCCAGGCTTGGCGATGCGCTGTTGTGATTCCAGTACTCTGGGAGACTGAGACTGGAGGATCTCAAATTCAAGCTCAGCCTGCACAAGTTAGTGACTTAGCAGACTCTGTCTCAAAATAAAAAATTGAAAAAGGGTGCTCAGCTATCGCTCAGTATGAAGATACTGGGTTCAATCCCCAGTACAAAATGTGGTATCCACATAGAAGAGACTGTTTCTCCCTAAAAAAGGAATGAAGAGTGGACATAGGCTGCCCCTAGATGAGCCAGCCTGGAAGACATTGCTCAGTAAAAGAAGCCAGCCCCAAATAGAAGATACTGTATAGCTCCACTTCCATGAGGGACCTAGAGTCATCAGACTCATAGGGACAGGAAGTACAGTGGTATTTGAGGGAGGAGAGAATAGGAAGTCCATGTTTAAAGAAGATGGAGTTCTAGCTCGGGGAGATGAGAGAGTTCTGAAGGTTGATGATGGTGACATAAATGTGCTAATACCACTTACTATACACTTAAAAATGGTTACAATAAAAAATTTTATGTTACCACTAAATCCGATTAGTGTGCTTGTCTCCTAAATCACATGGAGAGGCCAAGGAGATGATGGCTCACATCTTAAGCACCTACCTGGCAGGCACTAAGTCCTGAGTTCGATCCCTAAGTACCAAAAAAAAAAAAAGATTTTCCTTTTGTAAACCACATGGAAATTGTGGAAGAAAAACCTGAGGCTTCTAGACTGGATCCAGAATTAAATATCAAGGAGTCTTGACTATGGCAGCATAAGCCAGCTGGGGAAAGCCTCACTGCAGGGGCCCCCAACTTTAGCCTAAAGCCATAGGTCAAATGCTTTAGCTTTGATTTTCCTTGGAAAAAAAAATATTTTATCCCATATCAGTAGATCTGCAACAAACATAAAGCCTTCTGAATTTTTGAAATTCAGTCCAGCGGCCAGAGGGTAGTCTCATAACAACACTCAGGTTGGAAGGCTCAGGTTCACTCTCCTACTCTGGGCACGTGCTCTGCACTATGGGACTGTCCTGAGGGAGCCCTGGTCTGCAATGGTTAGAAGGAAGTCTCCCTACTCCATCCCACCTCAAAACTTTAAGGCTGTGTCTCCTAAACCATTCAAGGATTGAAGATCCACACACAGATTGACCCAAACCCCTTCAAAACGTGTATGCTTTCGGACTCAAACAAAAACCTCAGGTTCAATCTGGGCCATCCAGTGAGATTTATCTTTGCAAATAAATGGTAGACCAGAGGACAGATCCGGGTGCCCCCTTCTGCCAAGAGCCGGAGCTCTTTTGCCTCTGCCAGCCCCAGTCTGAACTCCACCTTGAGGCTGGACCCCTCCTGGAGGCAGCATGTCTTGTGTCTATTGCTTGCTTTGGCAACACATCTCTTCCCATCAAAACATCGTGCCTGTTTTGCACTCCCTGTATCTAGGATAGCTTTGTTCCTTCTTTGACTAATGGAATAGATCTTCCAGTATCAAAAGCAAGAGCCTCAAGAGGCCTTGGATACATCTGCACTATTAGATTCCCTGTATCTGCCATGAGAGGAAGCCCACACACCTTCTAGAAATTAGAGACAACAGAAAGGAATTGTCTGATTTCTATAAGACATAAGACCCCTCTCAAGCAAAGCTGCCCACCCAGCCAACATTTGACCACAAGTACATGAATGATCCCAAATGAGATTTAAAAAGTCACTTAACCAACCAGCAAATACATGTTTATATTTTAAGCTACCTAGTTTTGAGATGATCTGTTACAACTTTAACTGACTGATACAAAGACAATACCACTAGACTTTGCTTTTTATAAAATCCCAATTAACAGTCACTGTCTTTTCATGAAGAAGATACAATCCATTTATATTTAGTGTTACATATTTGACTTGGACCTTTTTATGCGCCTTCACACTTGTTACTTATTTTCCTTTATTTTGTATTTTTGTTATTTAGTGTATCATGTCTTTTGGGTTCTTTGGTGTGCCTTCATGCTTTTCACTTATTCCCCCCCCCCTTTTTTTTTTTTTCATTTTTCCCTGGCTGGATCTTTACCTCCTGTTATAGCATACATCTGGAATGACTCCTAAATATTCCTGTGTTTAAGGTGTGGTATAGAGCTTTTAGTGTTAGTGAAAAGGGATAACTTTGAGAAGGAAGAACTCTAGGAAGAGAAGCTGGAGGAAGTCAGTCATGCAGGGCAAGCCCTTGAAGGGTGCATTTTGTCCCCAGAGCCTTCCTCTCTGGTTCTCTCTCTCCCAGCCACCCTGAGGTGGGCAATTCTGCCATACCACACCCACCAACCCTCTCTATCATGAAGTTCGGCCTTACCACAGGCCCAGAAACAATGGGACCAAGCAGTCATGGGCTGAAACCTCTGAAATCCCTACCCAAAATGGATTTTCCCTCCTTTAAGTTGTATCTCTCTGGTATTTTGTCAAAGAGACAGAAAGCTAACTAACAACTCCCCTTCTCCTTTCAAGGAAGGACTATTCTTTCTCAGGTTTCAAGAATGTTTATCTCTCTTCCTATGCAAATGAGATGGCAGCTCTGGACCTCACCAAGATGCTTCCACTCTTCATTTGCCTGCCTGCCTCTACCCAGCACAATGAGACCTTTGAAATTCTTTCACTGTCTCCCTTTCTATATCCTCGTGAGCACATGTTAAAAGTGTGTCTATTGGATATTCTTTTTTTTTTTTGTCTTTTTGAGACAGGGTCTCGCTATGCAGTTGAGGCTGGCCTTGAGCTCACTTTTGTAGCCCAGGCTGGTCTCAAACTTGCACTGATCCTCCTGCCTCAGCCTCCCGAGTGCTGGAATTACAGGCGTGAGCCACCACGCCCAGCTTATTGGATATTCTTATTGTAATGGAAACAATTCAGCACCATGTTTTAGCACTGTCTGAAGACCATCTTCTTTCTCTAGATTATTAATATATTTGAAATTTTAATATATTTGAAATTAATAAATTTGATCTGACTTTTCAAATGGCCAAGACATAAGTCAAGCTAGTACTCCTTAAAAACCTCTATAATTATGTGCGTAAGAAATGCTAGGGGAAGTACCTAACTTCAAACTTAGTGGGGATCTAGGTTCAAAAAATGCCATCAGGGCTGCCTGTGTATCTCTCTTCTATTCCTCAGATCTGTTTTGCTTTGTTACTAGAAAAGTTTCACCCCAAGATCACATGATATAGTGGAGGGACCCACTGATCTTACTGCAAACAGTTCTATCTGTGGAGACACGGCATCAGGAATGAGAAAGATAGACAAGAAGACAAAAGCTGGGCTAGGTGGTTGGTAGTCTGCCTGATGGGCAAGACTCACGAGTCAGCACAATGAAACCTGTGTTTATTTACTTATACCTTTTGCAAAGTTAGTAACACATGACATAGGTTGCCTAGTGACTAGAAGCTGACATTAACCAGTCAAGATACTTAGGTAGCTCATTTCCTTTAGGCACTGAGGCCCAGTTCCATTTACACACATTTGATCCATTTCCTAGCTTCCCAACATTATAACAGTGGCTATATTTCCTAGTGACTCCCAATAATATAGCAGTTCAGTGCTCTAAGCCTCTGGCCTATACACACAGCTCTCAACGTGGCTTAAGAAAAAATGTCTTACCAAAACCTCTAAGAAAGACTTACAAGAAACCATAACTGGACTGTCCTTAAGATATTGTCATTTCCAAACCAATGAACATGGTCCATAGCATTGAGCTCTCTGATGGGACGCAAGACTGCCAAGAACCACATAAACTAAGTAAGACTATTCTGGAAATGGGAGTGGTTTGTCAAAGCAAGAGGTTCTGACTCATTCTCTGTACCTAGTACCCAAAAATATATATCAGAAGAATCCAGGAAACTCCAGAAGATCCTGAGAAGGTGACAGAGACTGGTGCTATAGGACTGCAGAACTTCCAAGGGAATGTCAAAGAAAGGAAAACGTTGGCATCTTAGGTGCCCTTTCTTTGGCCTTCCTCTGCTCAGACTTGAAGAACTGAAACCATCCCCAAATTCTAAAAAGAATTTTTGGTGAGCTACTTGCTTGTTTTGATTTACAAAAGATAGATGTGAGCTTTGGGAGCCCGTGGAGGTGGGAGGCAGAAAGAATCATACAGTTAAAATTCACTCTTGGATCCAACATTTAGGACCGATGCAATCACGGCTTTCTATGTCTGGCACCCAGAAGCAGTAATCCTTAAGCAGGTTTGAAACCTCACTTGGCGTATTTTTCTCAGCCTTGCCTCTAGACCTCAAATTTAACCTGAAGGTACTATTGAGTTAAGAGGAGGTTCTGTAATATCTTCTTCCTGACAAATCTGGTGACTCATCTCCGGCTTTCTCCAGGAGTGCAAGATGACTCTTGTGGGGGGAATGGTGTTGGTCCCCTTGCAACAGTAAGGACACTGCTTACCATACATAGTTGGGTCTTTCCAAGAGAGAGAAATAGGTCTCCTTTGTTCCATAACCAAAAAATAAATAAAACACATTCTTATAAATAAAATAAGGTTGAGTTGTGTTTAT
This sequence comes from Myocastor coypus, assembly GCA_004027025.1. NCBI lineage: Eukaryota > Metazoa > Chordata > Mammalia > Rodentia > Myocastoridae > Myocastor > Myocastor coypus. The sequence continues at coordinate 28,243 of PVJA010020730.1, read as the reverse complement.
TATTCTCAGCTTTGAGGCTGCATTGATTATGTCTAGACAAAAAAATTTGTTTCTAATATACAGTCACTCCACATCAGGTTTATATACTTGAGCTTAAAGGAAGCAAGCAAAGTTATCTATTCTGTTGTACCTTATTAACCTCAATACACAAATTCTATGAATCGATAGTTAATTAAACATGTGGCCCTGCCTATGGAGCTGAATTACCTCACATCCCTGCCACACTGCCCTCTGCATAATATTAAGCTAAAAGCATGCAGTCAACCCTCTGGGGTGATGCAGACAGTAAAATAAACATGTCCTGCATGTCTCTACATGGAGACCTCAAATGTTGCATTCTGATCGTATCTGAATCTGGAGGTGTCATGCTAAGTGTGGTAGTACATACTTGAATTGCATCTACTAGGTAGCCTGATGCAGGAGAATCACAAGTTCAAAGCCAGCTCAGACAACTTAGCAAGACTTTGTCTCAAGATTAAAAAAATAAAATTATGAAAGGCTGGAGACGTAGGTCAGAGCTCCCTAGGTTCAATCTCAAGTACCACGGAGGGTGGTGGAGCATGGACTGAGGGAATCCCATGGAAACAATGTCATTTGGTCTGCAGATCTCCCACATCACCAGGCCATTTCATGTCCCACATGCCCTCTGCATACTCAAGGTCTGAGAAGAGGCACCCATGATGACTTGAAGTTCTGAGTTTCTATTTCCACATTTTTTTCTGGGCTGAGAGCTTGCAAATTCCCCCTCACCCTGGTCTTCCATCCATGCATGCCTTCAAAAATACAAATGGTCAAGAACAAATAAGGCAGAACTGATTGATTGGACATTTCCCAGTTACTAGTAGGTCCATGTGAATTTCTTTGTTTTAACTCCACATTCATTTCTGCCATAACAAAATCATATATTTTACTGATAAATTCATCAGTACCTTGCCTTATTCCAAAGCAGAGTTGAAGTAGCTTTAAAAAATAAAAATAAAATTTAAAAAAAGTGCACTGGAAACCGTTTTGTTAGAATTACTGACTGTGTAGAGTCCATTCACAGCAATTGCCCCTGATGGCCTCATCTGTGCCCTCCACCTGCCCAGTCCTGTTTTAGTGACAGAAGTACTCTAACTGGGGTAATCATCAAATCTCAGACTCTTGGTCTAGGAGTAGACAAATGACCCAAAGTGGCCAGTCACAACTCTTTCTGGAGAGGTTAAAAAACTGTAGATGAAAAAGGAAAGTCAATTTTTTCCTGGCAGCAAAACCATAATGACAAATGTTCAAGAGACTTCTGCCAATATCCTTATCATGGACAACAGACGATGAGAAGAAAAATATAGAGATGAGAGGGAAGGAGAAAGTGGATAAGACCGACTGCTCCATGTCTGCTTATGCCCCTTTCCTGCTTCAGTGACTTGGATCCAGAACCCTGGAAGAAGACACCATAAGGAGATGAAGACAGGACACCCATCACTATGGCCTTTACTGATGTCAGTATGCACATGTTTTAAATGATCCTTTATACCCAACTAGGCTAGCAGACCTCCCTTCTCTTTCTTCTGCCTAAGAACCCAGCTTTCCAAAGAATACTCTATAGTCTAAAAGATCAAGGCTCTTACCAGCAAAAAACAAAGGTTCTTGGTCCCTGCCTTTGTACCCTCCTCATTATAGACATGGGGGAAGACTCCAACCCTTTGTCTCTATGCCAACTCTTGCCCAGAAAACCAGGAAATCAAGAGCACTTGGCCACCCCCTCATGGGCTGCCTGGGGTTGGATATCTGGAAACAGCCTTGACACTTGGTGAGTGCCAAGAGATATAGCCTTGTAGGGGGTAGAAAAGCAAGCTGGGTATTCAAAGACTAGGTAGAGGGAAAGGGCTTGAGGGTCTCAGAGGAAGAGAATCTGAAATTGCCTGTGATGATACATCACTGCAAGTGTGGAAGCAGAAGCTGGTAGTCTTCCACTAGGCACTGAAGCTGTCCACTCTCCCTGGACACTGAAGCTCACCTGCATGTGCCACAGTTCCTAGGAATTGCTGCAGAATTATTTGTTATGATCCTGGAAAAAGCCTGAAGAGTCACACATATGCCCATAAAACCATAGCCTCTCAGGTTTTCCCAACAGTAAGTCACATATGTGAATCTCTTTCTAGGTGTCAAGGGCTTAAGATAAATAAGAGCTGTGCCAAGAGCTTCACAGGCATCACAGCATTTGATTCTTGCAATGACCCTATGAAGTATAGATTCTATTCTTATCTTCAGTCACTTTCCCAAAGTCAAAAACATAGCCAGAATTCCACATGAGTTTCTTCTGACTCCAAATCCATGGAGCTGCAGGGTCCTCTTGCCAGAGCCTCCCAGATTCTGTGAAGAGACTGACCCTGGAGTCTATATCCACACCTTCAGGCACCTTTCCCCAATCTCACCAAAATTGGATGTGATCAGCACTGTTCCAAAACAGTGGCTGTTGGTTCCACTGTTATAACTAAGCTGTCTAGAATAGCATACCAGCCCAAAGCCCATCCGCATCCTCCATGCTCCTCTGTACACGTGGTGGGAACCTCTGGGACTCATTATCCTCATTGTAGCTGACTCAATTCCCCTACTCCTTCCTACCCACACTTCCCACCAGACCACCCACTCAGGGACACCTTAATGTCTGGCAGCCAAACCTATTCACATACTGACAAAGGGTCACACAACTATCTATCTTATGTTCATGGGCAAAGTCTGTGCTGGGCACAAAGGAGAGCAGATTTTGGCATCCTTTCAATGAAATCAAAGTACAGAGCAGAGAAGAAAGGGGGGAGGCCAGCCCTGAGGCTATACCATGTCCCATAAATGACGAATGCTTTACACTTGTGTCAGGAAGCCAAGGCCATAAAAGCCACAAAAGAATTAGGACAGTGTCCAAGGTGGTGATGTCATATGAGAACATTTTTATGCAGCTTCACCACCTGGGAACAGGGCTGGTGATCACCTGCTGGTTGGGAAAAGGCCCCCCAAGGAGCCTCCCAAAGTGGAGGACAGAGAAGTGAACTCAGGAGTCATGGTTCTTCTGGGGGTGGCCAGGCAACAGTCACCTCTTGTTCTACATAAAAAAGCTTCACGAGAAGTACACGAAAGTAAACATTTATCACTCTAAGGCTGACACCTCCTTCAGCAGCAGCATCTGTCTTAAAAACCCTGTGCTGTCTGGGAGCAATTCCCAAGCCCATCCCTGATGGCCCATTTCCATCTCCAAATACCCAAGAAGGAAAAAAGAGGCCAGTTCAGACCCGACCAGTTCAGTTTAGCCGATCAGATGTTTGCTCTCAGGATTTTAACTCTTGAAAGTGGACTGCAACGAAAATAGTCAGTTCTGCCCCTTTGGGGAGTTCCCATGGGCTGGGGTTGGACTTTCTCCAGTCCTTCCCACTTCCCAGGCCTGGTCTAGCAGCTGTGAGTGGACTCCGTGAGCCCCCAAGTGTCTTCCAATCCGTTCATGCTTCCTAGGCAGGCTGAGCTGCTGTCGCTCTGAGCCAGGAATCCTGACTGGCACATCCTTCACTGTGTCATGTTTTGTTTCCAGAGCCAGGAGTCCCAAGGATATTTCCAAAAGTGGGAATTGGTCTAATTCTATAAAAAGGAACCGGAAGCCATTCAGACACTTGGCAGGAAGAAGCATTCAGAGATGCTCAGAAAAGATGCAAAACTATCATGCACTGAGACAGGCCCAGATTTGAAATCTAAATCCTCTTTCACTCCTTGAGGCTTTTGCATATGCTTTTCCCTGGACCTTTCATCTAGTCTCAGTCTAAATATCTCTTCCTCCAAAAAGCCATTATGAATGGTCCTGATACATGGGCTTGGTGTTTAAGATCCATGTCCCCCAGTGGACCATAAGCCTCCAGAATGAGGGACCAGGGTTACTCCGCTCACTATTCCCTGGGGACTACCATAGCCTTATTAGTATCCCATGAAGACTTACTTGCGAGGGATCTCACCACTTTACGATATCTTCATGGCATCCATGAGGTAGCTGTCACTATTATCATGATCTCTGTTTCCAGGTAGGAATCTGAGAAACAAGGAGTTTAAGGAATTTGCCATAAGTCACCTAAGTGACAGAGAACAGAGTCTGATTCTTGAGTCCCGGTATGACTCCAGAGAGTGAGGGCTTTATGCAGAGTAGGTATTTTGATCACCTGTGGCAACCTGACAAACCACTCCAAAACTTAATGGTTAAGAAATGCATCATTTGTACAGATCTGCAGTTTGGGCATTAAAGCCTCACTTCTTTCCTACCCAGCAGGAACTGAGTGACTTCTCAGGGGCTGGGGCAGGGTTGGTGTTACCTGGAGGCACCCACTCCTGGCCAAGCTCTTTTTTCAGCTGCCTTGGCTTCTACAACACATTCGAGGAGAACGAGGAGGAAGCTGACACAGCCTGCAGAGTGACTCTGAGCCACAGCCACTGCACTCTCTTTGGGGACACAATCTCTAGCCTTCTTAGATTCAAGGGAGGAGACTTGCACTCTGCCTCTTGGTGGAGGTATGACAAGCTTTCCAGAATGCTTGGGATGGGAGATGACATGGTGGCCATCCCAGAGAACACTATCTGCCATAGCAAATAGTATCCTACATCATTTTTCCAGGGTGTCCTAAATTAACAAACTCAACTTTAGAGAACTACACCCAAGCCAGATGCAGTATGTTATGGCTTGTCTAGAGGACCCCCAAAGTCTCCTGCAGTCATGAGTGGGTGCATTTCAGAGATAGCTGAATCTAGAGTTTGTGATTAGTTCATCATCTACTGCTGCAATTATGGGTATGAGGGCTACATCCACCCCATGGCGGGCAGCCTGCATACAACATAAGGGACAGAAAGAGGCTTGCTGTCCCTTCTCCTCCCTTTTAGTTCTTATTGCTTTTGCTGCTTCTCTGCCAAGCCATGCTGCCTGAGAGCTGACTGTGGGCTGAAAGCTCTGCAAACTGTTAGTTAAATAAACTTGTCCTTCCTTAATCTTCGGTGTCAGGTATATTGTCTCAGCAACAAGAGAAAAGTAACTGACCCACAGCGGTATATATCTGTAATCTCAGCCTTCAGGAGGCTGAGGCAGGAGAATCACAAGGGTGAGGCCAACCTGAGCTACACACCAAGACCAGCCTGCACTACACCTTGAGACCTTGTCTCAAAAGCAAATAAGTAAGTAGCACCCCAGCAATACCCCAAGGCTTCCACTACGAGTGTAGAGAGAAAAATCACTGAAGTGAATAAGCAGAAGCCAGGAAAGTCAAAACCAGCTGTGCAAGGATCAGGCACAAGGGGAGGGCATCTTCCTGATAATATTTTCATATTTTCACCTCATTTCCCTATAATGCCTTAAGCTGCACTAATTAGGAACTCATCCGAGATAACTAGTAACCAATTCCAAAATGCAAACACCTTGAGGGGGGCCAACGAGAGGCCTCCAGCAATCCTGTAAATTGGTTTGCCACGGATCACTTCCTGTCCCCTTCTTAAAGCCCCTGCTGCACCAGCCTGCTGAGGTAGAGAGCTGTGGACAAGGCAAATGAGGCTCAGCAGCCAGAGTGGGGGAAAGCTTGCCAAAGGATCTCAACAAGCGTCCTGTTGGGGAACTCTGTGACTGACCCCTAGCACGCCCCAAGATGTTGTGGCTGCGGCGTTCACACACAGTCACTGCTGGCGGGCTACTTCTCAGAACTGCGGCCGCGGCACTGGCAGCCGGCAGAGTCATAATTCACACTGTCACCACTATCCTCAAAGCCCTTCTGTAAGCACTTTTAATCAACGCAACAGAAACAAACATTTGCTGAGGAGCAGAAGTGTTCAGGGCACAGCAAAGCTCTGCTCTGGTGCAGAAGACAAAATCCCCAGCTGTCTGCACCTCAGGAAAAGTTCTACTCTGGGTGTGATTGCTGCTTCAGTGGCTTCTCCCAATAGGGTGAGTCTCCCTGCCCCTGGTAATCTGTGCTCAGAGGTGCTGTCTATACACCACATCATTCCTCATGGCTATTTCATTACTAGATTTTATTATTATTGTTGTTGTTATTATTATTATTATTATTATTATTATTATTATTATGATTACCATGAATCAAACTCATGACCTCATGCTTCCCAGGCAGGTACTGCATGAACTAAATCCCCAGCCCCCATCCATGGACATTTTTTTTTTTTTTGGTAGGACCAGGGTTTGAACTCACAACCTTGCACTTGGCAGGCAGGTATTTGTGCCACGGAGTTATCTCCCTGGTCCCCTATCCATGGACATTTTAAAGCATCATTTTACTTTATGGGGATACAAACCCTGCCCCTGAAACCTCCTAGAGACTTTGAACTTAGCTGAGGAAATGGGCTGCAAGTGGATTTCAGAGGAGCATGCCAGACCTCTGCATGCAGCTGTGGGCTAATGCTGCATTTATGATCTGCTTTGGTTGTCAGTTTAGAAAGGGCTCCTCCTAGAAGCCTATGAGGTGGGCACGTTTGCAGTGTCCAAGTCACAGGAACCAAGATCTTGAAGAAGTTTAATGACTAGCCCAAAGTCACATGGCTACTGGATGCTGGAGGTGGGACTTGAAATCATCTCTTCTTCCCTCAGAACCTGTACTTGGGACCCTTCTGTTAGTGAGATGCAACAAAAAGCCACTCACTCTCTGGGTGGAGTTGGGGACAGTCAACATATGTAGGTCACCTTAGAGAGCTAAAGTTGATGAGGAAAAGGAGTCTCTGGGAAGCCACAGACATGGTCCTTTCAACAAACATGACTTCTGCGATGGAATCCCAAGGATTCAGATCACAGGGCAACTTGAAGCAGCCACAACGCAAAAGCAAAGGGTCACAGGGTGCCCTAAGAAGAGTAGGCAGAGCAGGCATGGTAATATATGTCACCTGTAATCCCTGCACTCTGGGAGACTGAGGCAGAAGGATCACAAGTTGGAGCCCAGCCTGGGCAACTTAGTGACTTAGCAAGAGCCCTGTCTCTACAGCAAATGAGACTGGGCATGGAGGTGTGCACCTATAATCTCAGCACTTGGGAGGCTGAGAAACAGGAAGGATCACTGTAAGTCTTATCTGTGCAGTGAGACACTGTAGACTCTCTACTAAATACGTTTTTTAAAAAAATGAGAGCAGATAGGAAGATACCAGACAATGGTGCACAGGGTATTCAAAGAGCGATATGAAAAAGAAAGGATTGTCACGCTGGATTAAATCATCAAGCCCTCAACATTAAAAAAGAACCCTGTCTCTAAATAAAAAGTAAAAAAAAAAAAAAAAAAAAAAGATCTGAGGTTGTCACTCAGTGCAAAAGCCCTGGGTTCATTCCCCAGTGACAGAAGAAGGAGGAAAAAAAGAAGGAGGGGAAGGGAGGGAGAAAAAGAGTGAAGGAGAAGAGAAGAAAAGAAAGGAGGAGGAGAATAAGGATGGAGAGGGCAGTGGAAGGTAAAGTGCTGGGCTGGAGGCCACACTAAGCCAAATAAGACAAGAAGTCTGGCAAGGCTGATGCTGTGACAGTGTGGCTGCTGAAGGGACAGGAGCCCAAACTGACTGGGGGTGGGGTGCAAGATGGCAGCCAGGGATTATGGAAGTTTGGGGTGAGAAGGTGCAAGCCTGACCTCAGGAGCCCAGGCAGGAGAGAAAGGTGACCTGAGGGGCTATGCAGGTGCCAGTGGCCAGGGAGCCATTGCGGCGTCAGCATGAAGTCCCACAGAGTTCTTGAATGGATGTAAAGGTTTAAGGAGCTTGAGGACAGACAAACCACCCAAAAGAATATATAGGCCTATAGAACACAGGGGATAGGCAGATGGAAGAGATTTCTGATTAAACACAACCAAGCACCAGCCATCTTCCAATGGAAAATCAATTAGAAGTTTTCTCAGACTGAGAAAGATATGTCAGGACCATATCTAAAGATCATGTTCAAAATAAAATAAATGCTGGGATAGCTTCAATTAAAACATTTCTTGCTCGGCTGGAAGAATATTCAGAGCCCTTGCCCCTAACACATATGAGACCCTGAGCTTCATTCCCAGCACCATTAAGAAAAGAAGAAAAAAAAAAAAAAAGAGGAAAGACTTCAGTACAAAAAACAAATAAGAGTTCAGCTACTGCAGTGATCCTAGAGCAATTTTTCAGCAACTGTCTATCAAACAAGAGCCTGATCTGACTCAAGGGGTGTCATACCAAGGGTAAGAATCCAATTTCATTGTTTATAAGAGCCTTTCTGCCAGGTACAAGACCCTAATCCAGTTGAAGTGATTTTCTATTGATTAACAGGCTGGGAATACACAGCGTGTTATTTTCAAGATCCCCTTCCCTGTGTCTTCCTACCAGCTGTGAGTAATTCTCGCAGAGTCAAAAAAAAAAAAAAAAAAACTCACAACTGTCAAAATAAAAATGACACTCGGTCACAGAGCAGGCAGATTATAGGTCAATCACCTTGATTATTTTTTAATTGTGAGAAGCCATTAATGTTACTGAATAAGCAAATCTGTTTGCATAACCAGATTTTTATAGGCTACTGGGAATAAAGGTTTTCCTAAGTGGATGATTTGTACAACGATAGCCTTTAGGTCTCTGACAGAACAGCTCTGATGAAGAAATGCTCCCTTAATTATGTGGAAGGCCAATTACCACGTTATAGCCACATTGTTTTGCAGATTGCATATAATTTTGCCATTTCCACAGCTTCGGCACTATAATTCTGGAGAAAACACAGCCACCAAGAAGACACTTGAGGCACATTACACTGGAGATGAAGATGTTTTAGCAAATTCAATTTAAGCTACAACATTAAAGTTATTTTGTTGAATAAAACATAACGCAATAATGAGCTTGTGTGTGTCAACTCTACAGTGGCAGTAATAATAGCTAGAGAGAAAAAGCAGCCCCCTCTTCCCTTCTTCATGCTCATTAGGGTAATAGATAATGCTACAGAGAGAACCTGTCTCTAATACCTGCCTCATTGCAGGTTAAGGGCATTCCCTGCAACTATGCTTCATGGCAAAGGAAAACTTGGCAAAGGAACTGATCTGGAAGCCATTCACACAAGTCAACTACTTGATATCTTTTTATCCTGTGAGATTTCTTGCTCCCAAACCCAGAAAAGGCTTTCTTGAGAAACTCAAATTAATCCCATCTTTATATGCTTCACACTGAGCATCTGAAAGGGAAGAATTAAAGAAGTCAGTATATATGGAGGGAGCACATGGTAGAGTACAGGTAAAGTCATTGCAGTGTTGGGTCTCAACTCTTCAACTGATCTACTAGACCAATGATTTCCCCTCATTATGACTCAGTTCTTATCTATACAATAGAGGCATAGGAGAGACCTCAAAGCCCCTTGAAAGAATTAACATTCCCTGAACCCATCAATCTGTAAGACACATTTTCTCTGCATTAATAGGAATCTTGTCTATGTTGCAAGACAATACAGTTATCATCAAGTTGAATACATTAAATAACATCATGGAACTATTCAAGCCAAAACCAAGAAAGTGACATCAAAAGATAGACAAATTCCTAATAACAGTAAGAAATGTTTAGTGCATCACCAAAGTCAATGCTGTGACCAATTCCTAGACATGAGGAGAGACCACATTTTCTAGCCTCTCTTGTGCCCAGGTTGGGCCAGGACCATATAATGTCATTTCTACCAAAAATAATGGAATAGAAGAAATCACTTCGCTTCTGGTCCCAGGTAAGCAAAAGCAAGTATGAGTGCTTCAGGCTTCCTCTCTTCCCATCCATGTGCCTAAAACTGAACAACTGAGACAGCAGAATTAGAAGATAAAAACTTCAAAGACCTCAGAAATATGTAGGCAGAGGGCCTCCAGGTGAAGCTCTGCCTTACAGCTGCCTGTGACATGGGCACTAAAGCACTGAGATACTGGGTTTATTTGTCACAGAAATATTACCTTGTGTTTCCCTGACTAGCACACTAAGGTTCTGTGAGGTGCTATGGGAAGAAAAGGAAGATAGGCTTTAACCATACTGCTAACTTTGACTATAAACACAAAAGTAAAACTGCTATCTTAAGAAACAGAAAACCCACACTTCTTTTAAGCACATATAATACATTTGAAAAAGTATCACATATTAGGCCAATGAAATCTCAACAGAAATGTTAATGTTTTAGTAAAATGCTATATATGTTACATTGTCCAGACCATATTTTCTGATCATAATCAAAAAAATTAAGACCTCACAGCCAGGTGTGGAGGCACACTCCTGTAATCCCAGCACTCAGGAGGCTAAGGCAGAAGGATGATTATAAGTTCGAGAACAGCCTAAGATGTAAAGTGAGTTCAAGGCCCGCCTGCACTGCATGATGAGATCCTGCTTCAAAAAAAAAAAAAAAAAAATTTAAAACTGACAGCAAGAACACAGTAAGTATAGACATATGTTTGGAAAAATTAAAGAAAAAAATCTTTGGAATAATCCATTAGTTTGAATGGAAATTACAATGCAAACTAATAAATATTTATAACTAAATAAGGCCTATATTTATGTATACACATGTAAGGTACATATGCATACATAGATAGATAGATAGATAGATAGATAGATAGATAGATAGATAGATAGATTTTCCCCTTTGGATAAATTTAACTACTTAGCATTTGTTTTCTTAAAGCTCTGGTTTCATTGCAATCTATAGTTTATAAGAATATACTTCCTTATTCCAGATAGTTAAACACAGAACCAAATTATACTGCACCACTGCCAGGAGTCATGGTGTTGGGACCAGGGATAAGCAAGCACACACTGGCAATGACACAGGCAACTGTTCAGACAGCTCTTGTGAGGACATGCAGACAGAAGTCAAAGGTCAACTCATGAGCCATCTTGATACATTCATCTTAACTTTTGTCCTCAGGTTGCCACTGAAAGAAAAGACAATGATAAGAGTAGAAATAATGTACATGAAAGTAGAAAACAAAACATGGAACTGGAGTGAATATTTGTGTCTCTTGAGATCCTAGGGCTATGTTCCCTCACTCAGAGCCTTTTGTTATGGCTTATGCTTAATTTTCCCCTCAAAGCCTCATGTGGTCACAAGTGAGGCTTGTCCAGAAGTGGCTGGATCTAGAGTATGTGCATTGGAATTGATTCATGGTGCAGTGCTAGGCTTAAGGGCACTAGGATGAAGGATCTAAGTGCTACCTGCTGTAAGTAGCCTGCAGAAGACATAAGGGTTAAAATGAGCTGTAGTCATCACTTGCTTATTTTGCTACCTTTTGCCTGCCACAAACCTCCTCAGTGATGCCCCTGGGCCATGCCACTCTGCCTTGGAACCAGCTGATATAGACTGAAACCTCTACAACCTGTGAGCTAAATAAAACTTTCCTTCCCTAACTTTGGGCATCAGGGAGTTTGTCTTAGCAATAAGAAAAGTAACTTAGACACCCCTCACTGTCCAGGCTTATTCAGGTGAATAATCCAGGCTCCCCACCATGGAAGTCCCAGAGGTCCTGGAGCACCCACACAGCCCCTGAATACTTCCTGCCCTACTCCCAGGGTCCCCAGGTGAGCCAACTAGACTCCCTCCTGGAACTTTGCTTCTGTGCATGAAGTGACTGAACTTGTTTTTAGTGGGCAGAGCTCATAATTTTTTAAAATTTTTGTTTATTTATTTGTACATTTCACAGTATAATGACTACATTTATCATGGGGAGTTGGTACATGTACAAAATGTATCTTTAGCCAGGTGTGGTGGCGCATGCCTGTAATCCCAGCATTTGGGAGGCTGAGGCAGGAGGATCAATGCGAGTTTGAGACCAGCCTGGGCTACAAAAGTGAGCTCAAGGCCAGCCTGAACTGCATAGCGAGACCCTGTCTCAATAAGACAAAAAAAAAATGTATCTTTATTCTTTTTTTAGTGCCTTGATCCCACCTCCCCTCATTCTCTGCTCCCTCCAACACTTGGTCCCCTTCTGATTTGCTAAAATTCTATTTTATCATCACTTTTTTCCTTAACTTTCTATTTCTCCCTCAGTCCATCTTTTGCTTCCCCCGATCCATTTGAGAAAGATCTGAACTTCTGTCATGGTTTTGCATTGCCCTTAAAGAAATGTTCATGGTGTGACATGACACCATTTGAACACATAAGGAAAGGAATGACCAGGATGCAGTGGGCCTGTGTCTGCCCAAATGAACACGCAAAGAGAGGTAGGGACGCATCTACGGGTGAAGTGTTCAGAGATACTGTGTATCACTAAATTCCTCAAAAAGCTCAAAATGTTGTGTGTTTCTACTCATTAGCTGCTCAAAAGCAGCCAGCTTGAGGTCATGGAGCAATACTCCACAAAACAGGGATTGTTGTAGCTTTAGGAACCTAAGGTTAGAATCAGATAGACTCACCCTGGGTCTTCACAGCCCCTGTTCAACTTGAAGCACCCATGCCGAGATGGCACAGACAGGGATTTGAGGACTGCCATCCGGATGAGACACCTAGCTCCAACCCTGCTGTTGAGTCTCCTAGGTCAGGTGCACATTTGTCTCTGCTCTGCAATGTTTTCTCCTCTCAACTGCTATTATTGGAAAATGGTTCCCAGAATTTGGGTGTTGGAAACATAAGCCACAGAGAGACAGTGTTGGAAGTGTGTATGCAGGCCAGGAACAGGTGAATGCCACTGTGCCAAACCCCCTAGGGAGTTTGGTCTCTTCTGTCTTTTGTCCTTCTACATTCCACCATACAGTGCTGCAGCAGGAAAGGCCTCACCAGACACCAGCACCTTGATGTTAAACTCTCAGCCTCCAGAACTATAGGAGGGATGCACATGGATCATTGAGGGAGAAAAGGGACCTCGGCCTAGCCAGCCAGATCAGCTGAATCAACCCTGGCAATCATTGGGGTGATAGATGTCACAGCCAGATCACCCTCACATCCTCCAGAACCATGGGAAGTAACTGTTACCTAAGTCATCCAGCCTGTGGCATTTTTTGTTATAGCTGCTTCAAAAGTCTAAGACAGAGAGAAAAGTGACACGTGGCAGAGTGATCAGTTCCAGTCATCCAGAGGCATGAATTCCTTTCTGACAGCTGCTCTAACAGGTTACACAAACTAAACTGTTATGATTTGATGTCCCCCCAAAACCTCATACAGGAATGGAAGGCAGGCTTTTCCTAGGTGGCTAAAGCTAGAGCTTGTGTTTAATTCATGGTCCAATGGTGGGATTAAGGCTGTGAGTACTATACCCAACCTAGGGCAGGTAACCTGCATACTGGATAAGGGACAGAGTCTTCTCTCTCTCTCTCTCTCTCTCTCTCTCTCTCTCTCTCTCTCTTTCTCTCTCTCTCTCTCTTTCTCTCTCTCTCTCTCTGCCTCTCTCTCTGTCTCTCTCTGTCTCTGTCTCGCTGTCTCGCTGTCTCGCTGTCTCTCTCTGCCTCTGTGTCTCTCTCTGTCTCTGTCTCTATCTCTATCTCTGTCTCTCTCTCTGTCTCTGTCTCTCTGTCTCTCTCTATCTCTCTCTGTCTCTCTGTCTCTCTGTCTCTCTGTCTCTCTGTCTCTCTCTCTCTCTCTGGTTGCTTTTGGTGTCTTCTGCAGCCATGAATGGTGGCCCTCCTGCCATGTACCTCCCTGCCTTGGAGCCAGCCAATTATTGACTGAAACCTCTACAAACTGAGCTAAATGAAACTTTCTCCTCCTAACTTTGAGTATCAGGGGTTTTGTCTAAACAAAAAGAGATATGTAACTAACATGTATTTCCTTTCTTACAGTTCTGTACACTACAATTCCAAAACAAGTCTCATGGGCCAAAATCAGCTGTTGGAAGGGATGTGCTCTTTCCAGAAGCTCTGGGGAAGGATCTTCTCACCTTGTCCAGCTTCCCAAGACCACACTCATCCCTCAGGATTTGGCCCCACTTCAGTCTTCAAAGCTGGTGGCTGCTGTGGGGTGAGCCTTTCTAACATTCCACCTATCTAAGTTTTTTTCCTAGTATTTGGGATTGCACCCAGGGCCTTTGCACTGAGCTAAATGTCTGAAACAGCAAATGGGAGATGGAACGTGGTCCCAGAAGAATGGGGAATGCAGGGACTTATCCCTTCAGGAAGGCTCCCTGCCACCTCCACCTGGCCTTGCCCCTGTCCCATGCTGTGGGAGGGGGCATGCCTTTAGACCTCTTCCTCACAATACCCTTCAACCCTACCAAAAAAAAAAAAAATGCGTCCAACTTCTGAGGCATTTTCTGATGCCTCAGGGACCCCAGGAAATCTTGAGTCCCCTCCCCTCCCCACACTAGGTACGCCAATACTCTACAAGTTTCTACAAACTGGAATATTCTAAAGCAGATATTACCTTTCTACCCTAAAACCAGTCATTCCATTTCTCAACCTATGGCTATTAAGCACCAGTCTATGCCAGACACAACTTCATATACTAAGGCTACAGTAGTGAACACACAACAAAAATGTGGGGCTCAGGAAGTTTCCCATCCAGTCTAGGGATCCAGGTGACTAATAAGGAAAACAGTGAGCAGATAACATATGTTATTAATATATCATGCATATAATATGTAATGTATGGTTACATCTAATTAATATATACAAACGTAACAGTATGTGTCAATATAACTGTGTCAGCACATTACCTACACACAGATGTATACAGCTAGTTAGCTGACTGAAAGTGCAAAGGGAGAAAGTCACCCAAGGAAAAGCAGTGGGGAGTGAAGGGGACAGGTATGACCTCAGCTAGGGGCCAAAGGCGCTTCTCTTAAAGGTGACCCTGCAGAAAATGAGGGGAAGAGTATTCCAGGGGAGGGAACAGCAGGCGGAAGAGCCCTGAGGCTCACACAGTGGAAGGAACCAGGAATCTCGCTGAAGGGAGACAGGATCCAACTGGAGCCCCTGAGCATTGGAGGGGTGAAGTCTGCTGTTACATGGGTGAGAAGAAGGAGGGGGCCAAGCAGAGGTGCCTTGGGGACTCAGAAGGGACAATGTGAGCCACAGTAGAGGTAGCACAGACACAAAGGCAAGGACAGACATTGGGTTCTGGAGGCTTCGTCAGGCAAGACACCTCAGAGATGACTGGGGAGAGGCTCCACCAGGACAGAGGCTGGGCTGCTAGAATCCCAAGATGCTTCCTATGTCTTTGTAAGTGCCTGTGCTTTCCTTTTTTTTCCTCTCTTGAAACTGAGCATGGGGTCATCATCTGTGCTTCTTCCCTGAGCCGTTTGGCTACATTCTGTGACTTAAAAGGCCAGCAGGACTCAAATAAAAAGAACCAAGTCTGTGACTTTGCTGAGCAGGGGAACTTAGGGTTCGGAATGCACCATCACAAAAACTGTGCCCTCAAACCTACTAATACAGAAGAAATCTTTTGTCGAGATATAAGTGGCAGGAAAACCACCGCCACCCTCCAGAGCCTGTCTCTTCTCAGATCCTTTTTTTTATTATTCTCGGCAAGGTGGTGTGAAAATTTGATAAGGGAAGATATCGCAGCTCTGGTTATTGCAGAGTGCACCCATGCTTGCTGATGATGTGAAGATATGGCAGGTCAAAAGTACTTTTTTATTGCTTTGGGGCTCCTGCTCAGGAGCAGCCAGCTGAGTCAGCTCCTTCCTAACCATTCAACCTTCCAGAACATCTCTGCAAATCTGCAGTGCAACGCTGATTTCTGAGCCTATCCTCTGGGTACAAAGAAAAGGGGAAGGAGGGTGGGGAGTTGCTGTCCTAGGAGCACAGGTCCAGAGTATAGCATCCTCTCAGCTCAGTCCTGCCACAGAATCTTAGGAACATATGCTCTAGAGTCTAAAATGGTTCAGTCTCTCTCTTGGAATGTATGATGTCTGGCATTTTTGTCTTCGATAAAAGAGTCAGCACAGCAAGGTGGCCATAAGTTGGTAGCTGTCATTGTTGAAACTGGGTGCTTGGGTAAAAAAACATGCACTAAACTGTTCTAATTTGTGTATATTTGAAATTTTCTGTAATACAAAATAATTACCACCCCAAAGTGATTTGGCAACATCTAATAAAATGACAAATACACCTTTGGCTCACTGAATGATAACTCTTCTGGAAATTCATCCTACAGATCTATGAGCATAAGTGCCAAACACAGCACTGGCAATTGTAGCACTCTAAGAGCACAGGCTGGAAACAAGCTAACTGCTCAACAAGAGGACATGGCAAAGTCCATTAGGACACACACCCTAACACTAGATCAATATGCATGAGCTGATAAAAGGAAAAGGACACTCTGTGTCCTAACATAGGACACTACCCATGGTAAGTTCTGGTGAACATAATCATACCCCGATGTCCACATTGTAATTATGTGACTATGTAATTATGTGACTATGTCAACTTTACATATAATGGATTTTGCACATGTAATGAAGTTGATGATGTTCAAATGAGGAGACCATCCTGGATTATCCAGGTAAAACCAGTATCAATCATCACAAAGGTCCTTAAATAAGGAGCAAAGAGGGTCAGAATCAGATCAATTTGAAGATGTCACCCTGTTGGTGAGTTAAGGCAGAGGAACCCTGGGGACATAACCTCTGGTACACAGAAAAACAAGGAAACCTCTCCACCTGTTATGGTTTGTATATAGGTGTCCCCCCCCCCAAAGCCTCATGCAGTCATGGGACAGCTTCTGGAGTTTGTGATTGATTATTGTTGGAATGGGTGCTGCACCTCCCCTGGGGCAGGTGATTTGTATTTCAGTGTTAAGGGAGGAAAAGAAGTTAGCTGCTTGAGCAGCTGCTAGCTCTTCATTTGCTCTTGCACTTTGTCTGACACCATGAAAGGTTGTTTTCTTCCATAAGCCACTCAGCCTTGGGCAGCTGAATATGGACTGAAACCTCCAGTAACTGTGAGCTAAATAAACCTTTCCTTCCCTAATTTTGAGTGTCAGGTATTTGTCCCAGCAATGAGAGAAGAGTAACTGAGACACCACCTTAGCCCAGTAAGACCTAGCTTGGATATTTGGCCTCCAGTGGTCTAAAGCACCTGCTTGGGAAAGCTTGGGTGGCTTCAGAGACTGCGGTTCAATCCCCGGCACCACATGCTGCTCCAGCCCTGCCCTCGGGGCGGGCTGAGCCGGCCATAAAAATGAGTGAATAAACAAACAAAGGTTCTGAAACAAGAAAAAAATAAATAAATAAATAAATAAATTTTTTAAAAAGAGTTTTAATGTGTGTGTGTGTGTGTCTTTTTTTAATTACTAAAAGTAACTAAAATAACCTGTTTAAGATGCATTTGATTGTGAGTGAAATGAAGCACATTCCATGTGCCCAGGACGTATGTAGTGCAGGGCAAAGCTCAGGTAAGGACAGTTCTATTTTTCTCTTCCCACTGAGGTCCATGACAAACAGATATTAGGGCTGGGCACAGGCTTTGATATGTAATGGAATAAAGATCTGAAAGACAATTACACATACATCATCTAAAACCATAATCTCCTGTTGATAATCAGCCTTCTATTAATACCCCATGTATTCTTGGCCAGAGCACCTTTTTCTTTTTTTTTTTTGTGGGACCGGGGTTCAAACTCATGACCTTGTACTTGCCAGGCAGGCATTTGTGCCACGGAGCTATCTCCCCAGCCCCCTCAGAGCACCTTTCTAACGGCTTTGAAGGCATATGGCCTTGTCTTGTATAAATGGTAGGTATGACTGCTCCTGAGAACAGCTGTCTGGAGGCAGTCCTTCCTGTGTCAGTGATATGTAACCGAAGCTCAGGGGTTGAGTTCCTAACATTGACAGGTATGTGATTTCATACAGGAAGAAAAAAAAAAAAAAAAAAAAACAGAAAAGAAAATGCGTATGTATCCCTTGCTGTAATAGACTGTGATATGTATTACTTTTAGATTCCACTTAAAATCAATGCAACCTAAAAAGCAAATGTATATACTCAAGTAGCAAGGGAACGGTTATCTCTTAGTGGTCAAGCTCCCAGGACATGAGATGGAGATTAGAGAAAGCATATTTCATTGGCTCCATGGCATCCCTAACCCAAAGGGAGTCAGCCAGTGCCCCTTTCAAGCTTACTCAAAGAAGAAATTTCTCCCAGCAATATATAAGCCCAAGAGATCTTCTCCAGTCTCCTCCAGATTCTACCTGGTTTTCCAAAGACCCCAAAGTAGGGAAAGAGACAGATGCCACCTTTCTTTTTCTTTTCTAGTTCTCGGAATTGAAGCCAGAGCCTTTGCACTGAACTGCATCTGTGGGCCCTTGTTTTAATTTTTAAGACAGGGTCTTGACATGACATTAGGTTGCCCAGGCTGGGCTCGAACTTGACAGTCCTCCTGCCTCGGCCTCCCAGTGTTCCGGGATCACAGGTGTGCACCACCTAAGTGCCATTTCTTTGTGGATTCTGGTTTGACCTTCAGTGCCCCCAAGGCTAGTTTCTTCTACCCCTTTGCTCTATTAGAAAATCTTCAATGACCCATTTTATGTATGTCAGGAAAGCCAAGGAGGACTTTAATAGTCCGAGGAAAAAATGTTCCAGACCTAAAGTGATTAGCTTTATGGAAGCCATTAAGCAAACGTATGGCCAATTCAAAGTTATTCAGCCTTGAGGAGACCTCTAAGAAAATGGGGAGTTGAATTCAAAGGTTTTTGATTATCCAAGTTCACTCAAGTTCTAATTTAAATACTAAAACATGATTACCATGTGCATTGTGTACCATCAAATTTCTGTTTTCAGTGCTGGAGATGGAGCCCAGGGCTTTCACGCTGAGCAAGCATCCAGCAGTGACTGGGCTATCCTCCCAGCCCTCTGCCTATCTTTAAAGAATTCAAAACAGTGATGACACCAGGGACAAAGGGTAGACTTAGTGTCCTCAGTTCAAAAGGATGCTTTCTTTGCTCACTGTCCCTGTGCCTGGACTGCAGCAGCAGCTTGATCTTACCACATGTCCTTAGGATGTCTAGGATGAGGTAGCTACACACAGCAGTCTTCCAAGTGGGACAGGGCAGCCCTGGAGTACTGTATATTCAGGGCCTGTTCTACAAGCATGGGGCACATCCTTGGTCACCCATAAATGTCTACAGAAAAAACATTCTTAAGCCTGGGGCTATAGCTCAGCAGTCTATGCTTCTGCCTGGCAAACGTAAGGACCCGAATTTGATCCCCATTACTGCATGCCATGCCAAGCACCAGAGTGCTGGGTGTGCTGTGCTGACCTGAAACCAGGCATGGTGGCACAAACCTGTAATCTCAGAACTGGGGAGGCTGAGACAGGAGGATCACTATGAGCCTGAGCTGTGTAGTGACACCCTACACCAAATAAACAAATAAATATTTTTAAATGTCTAAAAAAAAAAAAAAAAAAAAAAAGAGCAACTGGGATTGATGGCCTACACCTGTAAATCCTAACACTCTGGGAGGCAGGAGGGTGGTAAGGTCAAGACCAGCCAGGGCAACCTGGTGAATCAGCAATATCCTATCTCTAAGTTTTAAATGACACAGCTCAGTGAAAAATTCTGGATTTAATTCCCAGTATAAGAAAAAAAAAAAAAAAAAAAACTGTCTTGGACTCCAATGTGGATTATCCAAGGAATCTCACATGTGGTGTTAGTGGAGAAAATGGGACAGAGAGTTTTCTCTGGCTGATTTCAGTTATGTGAAGCTCAAGGACACATAAAATTCATCAGTAAAGATAGAAACCAGACAGAGCTCCCCTGGGTAGGGAAGGAGGCTGTGGCATGGAAGGGGAGAAAGGGAAACTTCTGGATGCTAGGAGGCGCTACATGTGCATCTCAGCAGCAGCGTTATGGTACACTGCTTTGTAGGATTGCAGTAACCGTCTCACAACCTGGGTAGCTAGAGACAACAGAAATGTATGGTTTCACCCTCTCTTCAGCCCAGGATCTAAGTCTTTTTTTTTTTTTTTTTTTTTTTTTTTGCCTTTTTGAGACAAGGTCTCACTATGCAGCTCAAGCTGGCCTTGAGCTCACTTCTGTAGCCCAGGCTGGTCTTGAACTTGCACTGATCCTCCTGCCTCCGCCTCCCAAGTGCTGGGATTACAGGAGTGAGCCACCACGCCCGGCCAGGATCTAAGTCTTGAATCTCAGTCTTGACAAGAGCATGCTCGCCTGGATGGCTCAGGTTAGGATCCTTTCTGCTGCTTCCTTCCGCGAGTTGTTCCCTGCAGCCCTGCGGGTTTCTCAGTGTATAGATGCACTGCTCCAATTTCTGCCTTCAACTTCACAAGACATTCTCTGTGTGTGAGTGTGTGTGTGTGTGTGTGTGTGTGTGTGTATCTGCCTGTGCCTTAATTTCTTCCTAGAAGGACTCCTGTCACACCTCAATAATCTGCATGGCCTCCTCCATACCAAGCACATCTAGGAGGAAGTCTCATGCTGAGAAGCTAGTGGTTAAAATACCTTTGCAGGGAGACAACTCAACTCACAACAATGGCTATACACACATTTTTATTTATTTACTGACTTACTTGTTTGTTTGATACAGGATCTGGCTACACCGCTGAGACTCCTGTGGTCCTCCTGTCTCATCCTACCCAGTGCTGGGATGACAAGTGTGTGCCACCATGCCCTCTGTCAGGCAGCACAGCATGCCTGGGGCTCTGGGGTTCACACAGCATGGGTACCGGGATTGAATCTGGGTCCTTGTGCTTCCCAGGCAGGCACTTAGAGTGCCGAGCTATCTCACCTGATATACACATATTTTTAATAATCAAAATGCACATGTTGAACGAGTACACTTTAGTGTATAAATGCCATGCCTCAATACAAAAGAAAAAAAAGACAAAAAAATGAATACCAAATAAGCAATAGCCACCAAGTCCCACCTCTCTGTCAGCTTCCAAGAAGATAGAACAAGAAATAATACCCCTACTACTGAGGAAGTATTAGCCACTCTAAAAAATTATTTTTTTCTCCCTCAAAGCATCAGACACACTCTTCCTCCCCATAGTGTCTGCCAGGGCTTCTGAGAACTGCCCTTCTTGAAGGTTGGGAGAGGAGAGTAGCAAAGCAGCCGTCATTCTGAGAGTGAAGTCGCCTCTAAATTAGCAGGACCAGCCAGCTGCTCCCTCCTGCCCCCAAGTGCCACACTTGGCAGACAAGAAGGAATTTTTAAAGACTGATTACACATTCTTTTTTATTGGTGCCATGTTTGTAGTATTTGTTGTCCCCAGCTGGTGCCACGGTGATATAAAAAGGCCTATGAATAATGTATACAATGGTCCCAGAGGCATCAGAGAACCCTGCTGCCAAGGAGGCAGAGGTTGGGGATTAGAAAAGGCATGAGAGAGATGCATATTCCTGCCTTGTTTTCCCTGTGTGGAGCTACATCAGCCGGAAAAGGAGCAGGTGGGATCTTCACACACCCCTGGAGAAACCCACCACAAGCATGTTAGAACAGCCAGTGAATTCAAACATCCCATCCCCACTTTCAGAAATCTAACCTCTATGGTCATGGATGCAGTTATATAGGGACAAAGATGGTATTCCAGCAGTGGTAATGGGGCATGGGTGAGAGGGGCAACTAATGCTGATGATGTTTGAGTTTCCCCCAGAAAGTCCTTCTTGAGTCCTCCAGACAAGGGCCACCCATGCACACTGAGGGGAACATCCCAACATGAGCAGACCTATGTGGGTCTTAAGTGATACTAAGCATGGTGATAGAACTTCACAGAGTGGGAATTGGAAGGCCAAGAAACAGAAGAGGGTAAAGCATGATTTGGTGGTTTACTAGGGAAAATTTAAGAATTATTTGTGTATGGGTGGTTGAAGCCCCTCGAGCCCTTTTGCTTCCCTCTTGCCTCCCTTTACAGAGCTCAAACAAGAGAGATGCTTGCTTGCTTGCTTGCTTGCTTGCTTGCTTGCTGGCTGGCTGGCTGGCTGGCTTGTTCAGCCTCCCTTACAGTTAGAGTAGCCATGTGACACAGTCTGGCCAATGAAATGTAAAGGAGGTCTTCTGGGAACTTCTGGGGAAAATGTTTCCTTTGTTTTTTCTGTCTGTTTCTGTGTCTTGTTCTCTGTATCTCTCTGTATGTATCTCTGTCCCTGTCTCTGTCTCTGTCTCTGTCTCTGTCTGTCTCTGTTTGTTTCTCTCTCTCTCTGTCTCTGTCTCTGTCTCTCTCTCTCTCTTTCACACACACACACAGACACACACACACACACACACACACACACATTCCTGACCATTGTGAACCCTTCTTCATGCCTTTGGATGGAATAAAGATTCCCTGCTAGAGTCATGGTAAACATTTTACAACTATAAGGGGAAACCCAAGAGCATTGCAGAATTTCCAGTCAAAAGTTGAGCTACCTTGGAGCTACTGAAACAATCCCAGAGCTACCAACCTCCAGGAAATGTGTAATTGCCCCCTTACCTACCGAAAGCTGAGTGCTCAGTTGCTTGTGAGTGAATACACCTACCTGCTCTGAGGCCTGGCCCCCTGATGGCCTGCCTGGATGTTGTCACAGTCATATTCACACAGCCTTAGAGCAGGAGGAAAGAAGCCCTGGCCTCCTGCCCAGGAGCAACCAGCAGCATTGCCTATATGATGTGAATAGTGCCCTGCAAAAATTCAGGTCCATCTAGAACCTCAGAATGCGACTTTATTTGAAACCAGGCCTTCGTAGATGCAATTATTCAAGGGTAGAGATGAGATCAGACTGGATTAGGTGAGTCCAATATTTAATGGCCAGTGTCCTTAGAAGAGACAGAAAAGTGCACTGAGAGGCATATGCAGACAGAAGCAGAGGTCAGAGCAATGTAGCTACCTCCCCTCAGCCCACAGGAGGGAGCCTGGCTGACCAACACCTTGATTCCAACCTTCTGGCCTCACACCTGTGAGAGATTACGTGTCCACTGTTTTAAGCTAGGAAGTCATTATCACTTGTCACAGAAACCCAGGGAAGTGAAAACACCCTCTCTCGTCAGCTCTGTGGCCCTCATGTATTCAGAACCCATAGGTGAGATGACCCCTCCTCCTTTGCCAGATGATCTGACACCCTCTTTGGGACCCCTGAGCTATCAAGATGTCTACCCACCTACAATCTATGGTAACAGACCTCATCCCTTCCTCCAGCCTGGAGTTCCTTCCTTCCTGCTCAGGGGATATGGAAGTGGCAGTGGGGAGCAGGATTAGAGTGTGGCCTAACTCTGAAGTTAGACCTAAGGCTAAGGGTCTCCTCAGAGAGGGAAAAACTATTCACTTAGTTCCCTATTTACAACTTGAAAGTGTGTCTTTTCCCCTGTGAAATATAACTTGCATGCCCACTAGTAGGAACTAAATGAGTTTGGTATATTTGCCTGTAGAATATTAGACAATGGTTAAGAAGGAGTGGAGTACTCTCAAATATTTACAGATGCATGAGATAACATTTGGGATTTTCTTCTTGATAATATGGGAAGAGAGCAAGCAGACAAGGAGGCCTGGATAAAATAAATTTGGACAAAAGCTGGTCACTACTGAAGCTGGTAAGAGTACAGATTCTTTATGTTATTCTCACTACTTAAGTATATGAGAGTTTCCAGCATGAAGAGTTTTTTTTTAAATTAATGCAGTCTATCTGTACTGTCCTTGGAAGAGGTCTGTAATACATTCTAAAATAAAAGAAATAGAAAGTTGAAAAAAATATGTATAACACAATCTCATCTTTGTGTGCATGTATGTTTTATATGAATATAAGAATCATCTAGAAAAATGTATTTTAAAAAAAGGCTTTAAAATTTAGCATCTCTTAGTCTCTGTTACATCAGCATTGCTCTCCACACCAGCATGCCTCACATTTGTTGGTCCACACTCCCAGGCCTGTGCAGATTAATCTGTAAGTGTTTTCCGGGCACCTGTCTGAGTGGACATCTCCCACCTGGGCAGCCTGAGAACTCTCTGAAACCATCAAATGAGGAAGCGAGAGACTGGACCCAAGGAGGCTCTGGAAGTTATCACATTCCACAGCTGCTTGTTGTTTGTTCTTATAAAATAGAAATTCTACTCTTGGCAGAGTATCCTGTGGGCACAAATGTAAACTATAACATAAAGGCAGCCACAAACAAAACCACAGACTTGACACTAATCAAGACAAAAATACTAAAGGAGTCTCTGGTCGGGCTGGCCAGGCCAGGAAGGAAGTCAGCTCCCTGACCAGCTCCTAGAAAGTTATCTCCCAGGATGTCACCTACCATAAGCTTCTAGGTGTCAGCTTCCAGAGGCCCTGCTTAAGCAGGGGCAGAAGACTGCCACAGAGAGAAAAGGAGATGAGAAGCTTAAGGCACCCATCACCCCAACCTCCTCACAAGAGCCACCAGCATACTAAGCAAAGGCTAAGAACTTGGGTTTGGTGGCAGCACACCTGAGCACTCACCCTTCCTGGGTGCCTAGGCCATGCCAGGGGCTTCAAGTGTGGGGGGGGCCAGCTCAGCCCACCCTGGGGGCGGGGCTGGCACAGTATGTGGTGCCAGGCCAAACTGAAGTCCCTGCACTTGCCTAAGTTTGCTTAAGCAAGCGCTTTAGACTGCTGAGCTGTCTCTCAGGCCCTCGGTCCTCTTATCTACATCAGGAAAGATGATAGCTCCTGCCCAGGCTGATACAGAGACTGAATGAGAGCATGAGTTTAAATCAAAGCTTAACATGTCATATCCTGGAAGTAGATACCTTTGAGAAGGTTCTGGGGACTTGAGGTGAATTTAAGGAGAAACAGTGTTAGGACAGTGAGGCAAGGAGAGAGTGACCATAAGAAGCTGATAACAGGGCCTTGGAGACTAGAAGGTCCCTGCTTTGGGGACCTGGTGCTCAATCACCCCAGGACTGTGGAAAAGTGGCACAGAGCATCTGAGGCAGGTGAACCTAGATGAAAAACAGGGCTGCTGTCAGAACATGAAGAAAGAAAACTGGGCAGCAAACACCACTACACTGAGCCACAGTAGTCATCTAAGAAAACAAAGAAGTGGTCCCTGAGAAATGCAGACCCTTTGTCATATGAAACAGTGACCACCAACATTTTCTAGCAGCAGGGCCTGGTTTTATGGAAGACAATTTTTCCATGAATAGGAGGAGTGATGGGTGGTTTGGGCATAAAATTTCCATAAAGGACACACAACCTAGGTTCCTAGCAGGTTCACGCTCCTATGAGAATCTAATGCTTCTGCTGATCTGACAAGAGTCTAGTAAAGAGCAAGGGAACAACCAGAAGGCAGAAGGAAGAAGTGCTTCTTCTTCAGCAACAAGTGTGCCTATGGCTAGGTACCAAAGTCATGCAGGAGGGCCCTCAAGAACTCAGACTCCTGTTCCAGAGATTCTAAAACAGCAGCTCCTTGGCAGGTCCCAGGACCTGCACTGTAACAAGTTCTCCAGGAGGTGGGGATGTGGTGGACAAAGACTACCCCTGCATCCAAAGACACAGTTCTGGTAAATTCCACACATTGGTTTTGCAGATCTCTTTCAGGTGAGCAAGAGGTGTCTGCAGGGAGAGGCTATGGAACTTGTGAACACTTACATCAAGCACATAAAACAATCATCTGTTGGTATCTACTGCAGACCAGTTCCAGGAACCCCATAGGCACCAAAATCCATGGATGCCCAAAACCTTTATGCAAAATGCCAAAATGTTTGCAAATGACCTAGACACATCCTCCTGTATACATTAAACCATCCTCACATTGGCTAAGTGTTGTTATACTATATTTTTACTAGTGGTGATCTTTTGTACTGCTATTTTATTGGGATTCCTTCTGAATATTTTTAGCTGTTGTATTTGAATCTGAGGGTGTAGAACCAGAGGATTCATAGGACTGACTCTCATGGAGAGAGAAAGAGAGAGAGAGAGAGAGAGAGAATCACAATGCCAATAAATGGGCTTTGAACACCATCTATGTCTACTGAGTGAAATAAATAACTCTGCTCCTAGATGTTTAGGAAATCATCAAAAGATCATTCAGAAGTCTACCACCTTCACAATGCTTCCCCCAAACAAAGGCTCCAAAGGATTTGCTGAGGTTAATAATCTGCTGGTTATCTGCTGTGTAAGTGCTAGCCACACAAGTTACATTGCCTTAAGGAGGACCAAATTTCTCCAGGAATTCTCTGAAAATCTCTAGCTGAGAAGAGGCCAGCCACCACAGCTTAGGTGAGTAGGGGAAAGGCAAAGTTCCACCAGATGGACCCTAGAGTTCTAACCAGGCTCCAGATGCCTGGGTCAGACTCTCCCCTTGCCACTCTGCCCAAGAAGGAGGCCCCAGCCCTTCTGCCACCCTGAATTGCATTCTCTCTATGCCCTGCTGCTAAGGTGAACATCCCTAGGGTTTGCACTACTCCTGCTCAGCTTCCCTCACCCATCCCCAGACACTGGGCAGCCAGGCTGTGTTCAGTGAATGGCAGAGCTGGGAATCCTCTCTTCTGTTGAGCACAGTGGTATCAGGGAATTTTGATAACTTTTCTGTTCCACCTGAGGTACTCAGGCCAGCAGCATGAGCACCAACTCAAGACTTTATCAGGCTAGGTATAGTGGCACTTGATTCTAATCTCCAGCATGGGAGACTGGGGAAGGAGGAATTTTTGCAAGTTTAAGGCCAGCCTGAGTTACATAGTGAGACTCTGTCAAAAAAAAAAAAAAAAAGAAAGAAAGAGTATATCAGAAAAGAGGGCTCTCAGATCCCATAGAATCATAGAATGAGACCCTGTGTGGCTTGTACATACATCAAATTCTGAGTCCCTCATCATCCTCAGAAAAGGACTCAAAATCCTCTTCATATGTAAAGACAGCTCTCTTGGGGGTGAGGAAATTCCACACCTCAGATGCCTCCTGGAAATTCTTTTTTTTTTTTGTCTTTTTTTTTTTTTTTTTTTGAGACAGGGTCTCACTGTGCAGTTCAGACTGGCCTTGAGCTCACTTTTGTAGCCCAGGCTGGTGTCGAACTCGCACTGATTTTCCTGCCTCAGCCTCCCAAGTGCTGGGATTACAGGCATGCGCCACCATGCCCAGCTCTCCTGGAAATTCTTGTCCTCTGCAGTGATACAGAACTTGGAGCCCTTCTTCGACATCTATTTTCAATACCAACTGGGAAGGTGGTCATTTTGTATTGCTCCAAAAGAAACAGAGCAGCATTGTGTATGATAGTTGACAGAGACAACATCATGTCTGTTCACACTGCTTTCATGCAGTCCCCAGCTGTCAGGCACAGTCCACATCAGGGTTGCAGACCTGTCGAAGTTTGCCCACACAGTGCTTTTAAATATGTGTTCGTACCATGTCATTAGTAAGTAGTACATGTTTGGAATACACGTAGTTTACAATCATCTTGGGGAATGAGTACATTACATAATACAGCTTGATTTCTTTTTTTAGTAGTCCCCTTCCCTCCCGTGTCCCTCCTTCTTCCTCTGGACTCCCTTTCCTCATTTTTTGATCCTATTGATATTATTATTCTTGTCTCTTGTTTATGCCTTATAATGTTTATATTCATTGAGGTTATTAGATTCCTGTATGTGGCACATCTTTAATCTATTTCTTTCCTCTTTTCCTTCCCCTTTCCTCTCACCCTTATTCTCCAAAACCTTTTTCTATTTGCAAGAGATTTTCCACATTTTAAAAATAGAACTTCTCTGGGGCTGGCCTGATAGCTCAGTGGAATAAATGCCTGCTTAGGCAGAGCACAGTGGTGGGGGTTCGATCCCCACATGCCATGCTGGCCCCACCCCCAGGACTTACTGAGACAGCAATTGAGACAGGGCATGGTGGTGCACACCTATAATCCCAGCACTTGGGAGGCTGAAAACAGGAGGATCACTACAAGTCCAGTCTACATAGTGAGACCCTATTTACCTTGCAGACCCTGTCCTAATACACTTCTAGAATATATATATATATATATATATATATATATATATATATATTTCTTCGCCTTTAATAAAAAATCAAACTACATAGCAAAATGTATACTATGCCAAGACCAAGTTAAGTAGGCCTTGTCCCCAGTGAATCTGTCCCCACTTCTCACCATATATCTGGTTTTTCTACCTCTCTTCTCTAGAAAACAGGGGGAGCAGACACTTCCTTCCCACATCTTTTGTGCCCTCACCGTGGTGTTCCTAATAATATAACAAAGTGTCACATGCTGAGGCTAAAGACAACAGGATTGTGTTGTCTCACAGCTGTGGAGGCTAAAGTTTAAGATCAAAGTGTTGGTAGGTATAGTGACTAACTTCCTGTCCCAGCCCAGCCCAAACCCCACCGCTGGGAGCTGAGCCCGTGCCGGCTGGGTCAGGATCCTTGGCCTGCCTTCCCTTTCCCCCGCAACCCCCCCCCTTTTTTTTTTTTTTTTT
>PVJA010020729.1:0-36573 GCA_004027025.1 Myocastor coypus | reverse complement strand
AGGTGTGCCCAGGCCAAACAGTGGGGCTGGACACAGGGTCGGTGGCCCAAAAAGAGTGCTGAATTTTTGCTGCACATGCTTAAAAATGCAGAGAGTAATGCTGAACTTAAGGGTTTAGATGTAGATTCTCTGGTTATTGAACATATCCAGGTGAACAAAGCACCCAAGATGCGCTGCCGTACTTACAGAGCTCATGGTCAGATTAACCCATACATGAGCTCTCCCTGCCATATTGAGATGATCCTTACTGAAAAGGAACAAATTGTTCCTAAGCCAGAGGAGGAGGTTGCACAGAAGAAAAAGATATCCCGGAAGAAACTGAAGAAACAAAAACTTATGGCACAGGAATAAATTAATTATAAAATAAATGCAAATAAAATTAATGTTGTTGGCTATTAAAAAACAAGGTTTTATTTTGTGATAGGATCTTGATAAATTGTCCAAGTTGATAATGAACTTGTGATTCTCCTGCCTCAGCCATCGTAGTAGCTGAGATTACAGGCTTGCACCACCACACTGGGCTAGAATTGTTTCGTTGCAAGGAATTCCTCTGTTTATGGCTCCCCCATTTCCTTCCAGGGCACCCTAATCTGGGTGCACAGGTAGATACATTGTTCTGTGAGGGCAGGTAGGGAAATAGCAGCTGGATGGACTCCTGAGGTTCACAGGATTCTTTCCCAGACTCTTGTCCAAATCCCTATTCTATGTGCCACTGGAATTATCTCCCTGAAGCACAATTCAGACTGTTTTCACTGCCTCAGAAACACTCATTCAAAGTTTTCCAATTGCCTTCTGACTCAAGTTTAAAACCATCAGTAGTGCCTGTGCTAGCCCCACCCCGACATGCGCTGAAAGGGCAACTGAGACTGGACATGGTTGCACCTGCCTGTAATCCCAGGCCTTGGGAGGCTGAAAACAGGAGGATCACTATGAGTCCAGTCTGTGTAGTGAGACCCTGAAGACCTTGTACTAAATACATAATAAATAAACAAACAAAACCTTCAGTAGCCAGGATGTTCCTTGATTTGGTCCCAAACTACTTATTATTTCATATATTCTTATTGATATAAACACAGAGGCCAAGTTAATCACTTACACAAAGTCCCACAGCTGATAAAGTTCCTACCTGCCCATCTGACCCAAAGAGCTTGGTACTTGGGCTACAACCCACACAGCACTGTTAGTTATTGCTGGAGGAACAAGGGATTCAGAAGGTCTCCTTTGCTGAGTGAGGAGCCAGGATGACTCTGGACCCCGGGGCTGGGTGAGAAGGGGATCATTGTAAGGCTGCATATGGGGATCAGCATAACAGCCTTGTCTGCCAAATCCAGAGTCCTCCACTTTACCCAGGGAGGAAGGAAAGCAGCCCAGGGGGTGGGAGGGCTCTGGACAGCAGATATACAGGGGCCAGACCCCAGGGAGCTTGCAGTCCAGCCAGGGAGGGCCAGGCCTGGTTGACCCAGAGATGAACCATTGATGATACTGTATTTTACATAAACCATACTGTATTATACATAATATAGGAACATGGCTGCAGACCTGTAGGCTCAGCATAGGAGGCTGAGGCAGGAGAACCACACATTGGCCCCAGACATAACTCAGCAAGAATTCCTCTCAAAAAAAAAAAAAAAAAAAAGTAATGGCTCAAGAATGTAGCTCAAGTCTCCTGGGTTTAATCATCAGTACTGCCAATCAATAAAATTTTTAAAAGAAATAAAAAGAGAAAGAGGAAATGTAAAATGATTAACTTAGAGAAGGAGGAGGGGAGGGAAGGAGAAAAGGGAGGCCCCACTATACATAAACTCCAACACTGGTATTTGTTGGGGAGTACAATAGGGCCCAGCTCCATAGAAGTTAGGCCCCTGGTCTTCAGAGGCACAACATCCCCACCCTCCCCTCACCTTCCTTCTTGCCCTATGTTTGAGCCTGACATGGTGATGCACACCTGTAATGCTAACACTCTAGGAGGCTGAGGCAGGAACGGTCACAAGTTCAAGGCCAGCCTGGGCAAACTCAGTGACTTAGTGGGGCCTTGCCTCAAAATAAAAAATAAAAAATGGGCTGGAGATGTTGCTCAATTCAAAGATTTAATCCCCAGGACTGTCCCCCACCCCCAAAAAAGTCTTTATTTAAGCTTTATATTTTACTGGAATTGTTTTTGTTTGTTTGCCTACAGTATCAGGGATTGAACTCAGGACCCTGCACTTGCCAGGCCAGTGCTTAGTCTACTGAGCTATATCCTCAGCCCTTTATTGGAATTGTTGAAGATTCTTTTGAGCAGATGATACATCCTAAGCAGCTATATTAGTTCAGAGGATTAATTTAGGTGAAAAGATGGTTTGGAAAGGGCAGAGGCTATCAGGAGAGCACCAGTGAGAAGACCCAAGATAGTAACCACTAGAAGACAGTGGACCAAAAGTAAGTACCATTTCTAGGATTCATTTGTTCTGAGAGCTGCGGGGCCTCTTGTGACAGACACGGCTGGGGCTAGAGAGATAGCTCAGTGGCACAAGTGCCTGCCTCGAAAGCATAATGTTGTGAATTCAGTCCTTAATTGGGGGGAGAGGGGATGATGGATGGCAACACTGTTGATTCCTATCCACATGGGCAGTGTTGGGCTTAAGCACAGCCGTGTTTTTCTTTTTTTGTGGGGTTTTTTGGTATTTAGTACAGGGTCTACAGGGTCTCACTACACAGATTGGACTCATACTGATCCTCCTGTTTTCAGCCTCCCAAGTCCTGGGATTGCAGGTGGGCACCACTACACCTAGTCTCAGTCACTGCCTCAGAGCAAATGGGGTCAGGACCAGCACAGCATGCCAGGGATCAAACTCCCAGTCCCTGCTGTGCCTAAGCAGGCACTTTAATCGGCTGAGCTGTCTGAACCATGGGTTTTTGCAGAGCATTTCGTAACTATCAGACCACTATGCTGGTATGGTTTTCACTCTTATGTCTCTCTCCCTCTTCCACCTACTGGGGCTTGCTTTATTCCAGGGCCTTTGCCCTAAGAACATCCCCACTTCACACTCCCTCCACTCCCACCCTGTCTTTACTTTTTAAATATTTATTTATTTATTTATTTATTTATTTATGTGGAACCAGGGATCGAACTCAGGACCTTGCACTCACCAGTCAAACTCTTGTGCCCCTGAGCTATCTCATCAGCCCCCCCCCTTTTTTTTTTTTTTTTTTTTTTTGAGTATAGATCTTACTAGGTCCCTGAATTTTCCTGGCCTGGGCTCAAACTGGTGATCCTTCTGCCTCAGCCATCTAGAATTACAAGCATTCACCACCACACCAGACTCCCTTCTGAGACAGGGGATCTCACTAGTTCAGGCTGGCCTTCAGCTCACTATGAAGCCCAGGCTGCTCCATAAGTGATCCTCCTGACTCAGCCTCACTCCTGACTCAGCCTCACAAGTGCCAGCCAGGATTATAGGTGTTAGCCCTTATGCCCAGCTTCTTCTCTTATACATATTTTAAAATTAATTTTATTGATATAGTTTTGGTATATATATTGATTACATTCACTACGTAGCCCAGGGTAGCCTCAAAATCATGGCAATCCTCCTGAGTGCAGGGATTACAGGTGTGTACTACCACGCCCAGATGTATAATATATTTTGGTTCCCTAGATGCTGATTATAGCATAGGTGGTGGTGAACACAGCTACCTGCCAGCCTCTCTCTGCCCATGGGTCTTTGCCATGTAGGGGCTGTCCTGCTTTCACCTTTCTGAAAGTGTTACATATATGCAGACATTTTTTTTTCTTTCTGAGTGTAGCTTCATTCTAACGAGGAAGTCTTTCTTACTTCATTACAACTCATTTCAGTGCAATGGATTCCAAGTGAGTGTATAGCAATGCAGTCCCCAACTCCCTCTCGGGTGCTAGGCTCCGCAGCAGCCACACCTCTCTTGGGGGTCACGACCTCGCACCAGGCTCTTGGGTCAGCATTGCCAGTGGTACGCACCTGTAATCCTAGCACTCAGGAGGCTGAGCCAGAAGGATCGCTGTGACTTTAAGACCAACTTGGGCTACATAGTGAGTTCAAGGCCAGCATAAGCTGCAGAGTGAGACCCTTTCTCAGAAAGAAAGAAAGAAAGAAACAAACAAACAAACAAACAAAGAAACAAAGAAAGAAAGAGAGAGAGAAAGAAAGAGAAATGAGAGAAAAAAGAAAGGAAAGAGGAAAGAAAGAGAAGAGAGAAGAGAGAAAAGAACAAGAGAAAGAAGAAAGAAAGAAAAAGAAAAAAGAAGGCAGGCAGGCAGGCAGGCTCTATACAAGTCTGAGGCATGAAATGTAGCCAGAGTAAAGGTTCTGCTTCTTATAAAGGGTTAAGGATTAGTATAGCTCCATGGGTGTGGTGGGTGTGCATGTGCCCACATGTATTGCACTAGGGATAGAACCTGTGGCCTCCTGCACCAGAAATGCTTTACCACTGAGCTACATCCGTGGCCCTTGTCAAATTTTCTTTTGTATGTTTATGGTTTTGTTATGGCTCTGGAGTTTGAACCCAGGGCCTTCACACTGAGTTACATTGCAAACCCTCTTTTTAAAATTTTGAGACAGGCTCTAAGTTTTCCAGGGTGATTGTTGTTATCATTGTTCCTGTTGCTGTTTTAGACAGAGTCTGGATACCTAGTTGAGGCTGGCCTTGAGCTGTCTATTCATCCTCCTGCCTCAGCCTACCTAGTGCTGGGATTATGGGCATGCACCAGCATGCCTGGCTTCTAGGCTATTTTAAATTTTCTATCATCCCACCTCAGCTTCCTAAATAGGTGTAATTACAGGCATATAGCACCACACCTGCCGAGATTGTGTTTGTGAGTCTTCCTTTAAAATCACACATGTAGGGATCCACTGGTCTCTCAGTGTGATCCATTATACCCTGGAGAAATGGCAGCAGGCATGAGGAAAAGATAGACAAGAAGACAAAAGCTGGGTTAGGTTGGCGGGATGATCCCTTGAGCAACAATATGAACATTTACCTGTACCTTTGCAAAGTTAGTAACACGTGACACAAGGCTGCCTAGCAACTAATAGCAGACATTAACCAGCAAGGATACTTAGTTCAGGACTGAGGTAGCTTGTCTGCTTTAGGCACTGAGGCCTAGTCCTCCTTACACACATTTGACTAATTTCCAGCTTCCATGGTTCCCAACACACGTCCTGATATGCTTTAAACTGAAAATAATTACATTTGAAGAACTTTAGAGAGAATAATATAAAGAAGGATTTAAATGTTAGCTATAAACAGATTCTCACACTTCCTTGTTTCTTATTTCAGAGTGTAGCAGTGTGACCTACATAAATAGGGCACTTCATAAATGGAGGGAAGGATAGATAAATAAAACTTGTGGTTTCACCCATGAAACTTTTCTTTAATATAAATTTTAGATGATGAAGTTTTTAGGCACCTGTCCTGGGGTGCTATCTGCACTGCATGATAGCTACTGGGGTGATTCCATCTTAAATTACTCCACACTCAATTTAAAATGGCTTACACAGGAGAGAAAATATATTACTTCTCTAACAAGCAGTGCTTGGGTAGGGCAGGTCTAAGGTTTGCTATTCGAGTGGCTTCTTAACATCTTTAAGGTCCATATACTTGGCATTTTCTTCCCTGCTGCTCTTAGGGAATTGGCTTTAACAATGCAAGCTTATTTTCCAGTGGTCATAAGGTGGCTGCCCATAGTTCCAGGATCGTGTTCAGATATAACATTGTTCAGTAGAAAAGGGGAAACTTTCTTTTCATGCTTCTCTTTCAGGAGTATAGAAATCTTTTTTTTTTTTTTTGTACTTGCAAGGCAGGTGCATGCCTTTGAGCTCTATCCCTGGCCCTGCATATCCCTGGCCCTGCAGTATAGAATTCTTCCCCAGAAGTTCTCTAGAAGGATATCTATTCTACCTTCTCAACTAGAGTAGGATTTCATGCCCACTTCCAGATTAACTACTGGCCCTAGAATAAGAATCATGGTGGTTTCAATCATTCATGGTGGGTTTATCCCTAAGCCATACATTAGAGAGTCAGACACCTGGACAAGAGTAGGGTTGCTACAGCAAGAAGCAAGGCAGAACTGCTATCAGACAAGCTACCAGTAGCTTGGCTGTGGCATCCCTCAAACCCAGAGGCAAACCCAACTTTCTTATCATCTTATAAGAGAAGCACTTAGATAAATCCCATTGAAAAAATTACACCAGGGTTTGATTGGCTGGTGAGCACCATACATGGGTGCTGAGGGTACCATTTTTTTTTTTTTCCCCAATACTAAGAATCAAACCCAAAGCTATCTGCTCAGGCAAGTGCAGGGGATCCTGGTGTGTCCTGCCAGCCCCACCCCTGGGCCATGCTGAGATAGCAACTGAGAGACTGAGACTGGGGGTGGTGGCACATGCCTGTAATCCCAGCACTTGGGAGGCTGAAAAAGGAGGATCACTACAAGTTTGGTCTGGGTAGAGAGATCCTGTAACCCTGTATTAAATACATTAAATAAACAAACAAAAAAAAAGCCTTCATTCTGATCTACATCCCCAGTTCTTTTTTATTTCTTATTCTGAGACAGGATTACCCAGATTGGACTTGATCTTGTGCTCTTCCTGCCTTAGCCTCCCAGTGTTGGCATTATAGACATGCACTGTGTACCACCAAGCTTGGCTTGCTTTTCTTAATCCATTACTCCAATGCCCCTTTCCAAATGCATTCAGTTGTACTCTGTGACTTGTCATTTGCATTTGGGAATCACATGGGATCCACACTCCATCTCCCAGCTCATCAACAGAGGTCATCCATCCATCCACCCATCTATTCACAATGCACTTATTATGCCTGTGTTAGGAACTGCAGACACAAGATGAAAACAGCTAAGATTCTTGCCTGCTGAGAGGGGCTGTCTGGGGAGTCCAGCTCCTCCAAGGAGAAAGTCTACCTGCTCGGCAGCAGAGGAGTCCAATTTCAGAGGAGGAGTTGTTGAGCTGGGTGCAGAAGTGGAGTCAAGTTTGCAGAGCTGAAAGAGAAGGATGTGTGGGCCAAGAGGCAGCTCATGCTACGGACCAAGGTCAGGAGCTGAGCAGGAGTTCATAGAACAAAAAAAAAAACCCAAAGAGATGAATGCATACATCCAGACTAAAGCCGGAAGAGGCTGAGCCAGACCAGGGGAGGGCGGGATAGTACAGTGATGTGGGCCCAAACCAAGCCCAGAAACACCAGCCTCAGGACTATGGCTTCCTGGGATTGCCAGACAAATGGTGGGTTGAGCAGCCCTAATCTGAAAATGAGAAATCTAAAATGCTCCAAGTTCTAAAATTTGGGGGGTTTGTGTTTATGCTGCAAAAGTTCTGGATTTCAGAGCATCTGTAACGCCAGGCTCTGCCCATCTCTGCTCGGCCTACTTGGCTCTGTAGTCCTGTCTGTCCCATTCTTTTCTCTTCTAAGGAATTGTTATTGGGTTTAGGGCACACTCTAATCTAGGATGACATCATCACAAGAACTTCACCTTAGCTAAATCTGAAAGAGTCTTGGCCTACACTGAGGTCCCCAGGGAGCACAACAGCACAGCAGAGCTGCCTTCCCAGCTTGTGACAGCCTGGGGCTGCAGTCCTGAAACTGACATGTGAGAACACCCAGACCATGGGCACCACGCAGCAGCCACACCACTGGGCTTCCCTGTCTCCCTCCCAGGCAGCCAGAGACTTCCAGCACCTGACAGAAGACCTGAGGGGATAGCCGGGCATGGTGGCGCACCCCTGTAATCCCAGCACTTGGGAGGCTGAGGCAGACCAGCCTGGGCTACAAAACTGAGCTCAAGGCCAGCCTGAACTGCATAGCAAGACCCTGTCTCAAAAAGACAAAAAAAAAAAAAAAAAAAAAAAAAAAAAAAAAAAAAAAAAAAAAAAAAAAAAAAAAAGACCTGAGGGGAGCTCCAGAGTATAGACTAGGGAAGATCTACTCCCGTGGAAAGCCTTGTGTCAAGTAGGACCCAGCAGGGCACTAAGCCTTAGAGCAGCAATGTCTGAAAAAGGAGTCTATGTGCCTGAACCTCAAGGCTAGCTGGGCCAGTGGTCCAGCTAATGACCCTCCAAAAGGGCAGGACACAGGTACTAGGGGGATCCAGGAGCACAGCAGGTGAGGCCTTAGACCAGGCTGGAAACCTGGGTGCTTGGACCTCAAACCTGGAGGCCATGGAGAAATGGCACATAGTTGGGGTGAGCTAGGTGACAGCAGCGGCACCAGAGCAAAGACCAGCAAGTGGACAGAGGAGAGGGTTCTCTGGGGAAGGACTGCAGGGGGTAAGCAGGAGGAGGCTGTCACTGCCCATACTTAACCTAAAGTTGATGGTGTTTAAAGCCATAAGCCACTGACCTACCTTACCAGGCAAACTTTCATCCTTGGGTAAACTTGGGCTTGTTAGCCGCCATAAGCCTGTTTTATAGGAGGGAAGAGAATCTTTGAACATCTGGCTCTGGTGGATTTGCTGAGAAAAATTTCCAAGCTGTGATAGCATCCTTTGGGAAACTGGGATGCCATAATCACAAATGTGTGGAGTAAAAGAACAACAAAAGGGGCCAGGGAGATACCTCAGGGGCACAAGTGCCTCTGTGGAAAGTGCAATGTCTTGAGTTCGATCCCCAGTTCTGGAAAAAAAAAAGACAGGGCTGGGACAAAGCTCAGCAGCACAGCACCTGCCTTGCAAATGCAAAGTCTTGAGTTCAATTCCCAGTACCAAAAAAAAAAAAAAAAAAAGACAATAAAATTTTTAAATAAAGGAAAAAAGCTCAGGTTTTCCTTTGATGAAAAAATAAAGGGGAGATGTTTAACAATGGCTGTTGTTCAGAACTTTCAGAGGAACTAAATTCAGTGACTTTAATAACATTATTATTTTCTTTTTGTGGGGGGGTGTTACAATGGAATTACATGGAAGAGGTGATGGGGGGCTGGTTTTTTGGCTTTGTAAGATTTCATAAAATAGTGCTCCTTAGATGTTAGCAACCCAAACAGCAGGTCTCACAAGTGGGGGACAAGCTGCAGCTGGGGTCCCCTTTAGTCAAAGCCTCTCTGTTAAGAACAGAAAAGTCCATCTGATCATCCAGAATATCCGACGCCAGGCCTGCTACTTCTCTTATGAGACTTTGCAGGACTGTCATGGTACCAAGCAGAATTGAAATTCCAGCCAGGGAGCATTGATTGCTATGCTTTTTTTTTTTTTTTTTTTTAATTATGCTATATTTAGATTTTGGTTTCATATGGCTTTTTTGATAATTAAAGCAGTTGACATTCATTGGAAAAACTAAAACAGGACAGACATACAGAATGGAACTTCCCCATCCAACCCATAAATCATACTCACCGGGAGAGTCACGCCTTGCAGTTCGATGACCAGAAACCTCCTCTGCTTTACACTAGGCTTACAGTTTCTTGGGTTCTACCAAAACAAATGACTTTGGTACATGAAAATCACCCAGAAATGAAGCCCTCAGGGTCCTACCTCTCCTTCTTTCCCCATTGTTCTGATCTCCCCTTATAGTAGTTTTTAGAGTATTTACCTTGTGTTGCAGACATTATTTTCAAGCCATTCAGGTGGCATCAGAAGTTCTATAAATTTGCTCAAATTTTTATTAAGAAGAAAAGGCTAGCTGGGTTTGGTGATGTATACCTGCAATCTTAGCTGCTCAAGAGGCTGAGGCAGGAAGATCTTGAGGTCAAGTCTAGCCTGGCCAATTTAGCAAATGTCTGTCTCAAAGTGAAAACAAAATACAGAGAAATGTGGAGGCAGCTCAGTGGTGGAGCAAATGAAGCACAAAACCTTGGGTTTAATCCCAAGCTCGCGTATAAAAAAACCCATCTTACAGATGTACCACATTCCATATTTTAACACACTTAAGTATTGTGTTAACTCCCTCTTGGTGTGGGGATGCCCTACAGGTTTTGAAACTGACAGAAATCCTGAACTAACCATCTGCTCTAAGGTCCTGAGCAAACCCTCTCAACCTCACCTGCTGTTCATTCCTTTTTCATTCAGTCAGCCTGGGCATAGTTATGGTGTTTGACCCCAGCACCTTTCGTCACTTTAGTTCATCAGTATCTCTAAGCCCCATCCTTGGGGAGACAGAGTGGAGACCTGCTCTCTTCCCTGGGCCTGGCTGCCCCATTCAGGATCCACTGCAGGGGCCTGGTGTGCAGATGGGGCTGGCTTTGCTCTGCACCCACACAGGTTGTGAGCCCAAGCCTGAGGAGGAAATCAGTGGGGTCCCTTCCAAAACACAGGGCTCCTCATGGGTATGTTATGACCAAAAGAGAAACACACAAACCATCATGCACCGTGTTGGTGAAAGCTGGGTGTCTTGGGTGCATTCTTGACTTAATATATTTTCAATGTATGACTGAGCTATTAATGTATAAGTAGACAAGGGGGTACACGCCAGTAACACCAGAACTCTGGGAGGCTGTAGGGTAGGGGAGCATAAATTCAATCCCAGCCTGGGCAATTTATTAACTTTGTGAGATCTGGCCTCAAAAAAAAAAAAAAAGAGAAAAATAAAAGGGGGGCTAGGGATGTAGTTCAATGCACAGAGATGTGAAGGTCCTGGGCTCAATCTCCAGAGCCTAAAAAAGTAGGAAAAACAGGCAGAAGAGAAGGAGTAAGAGGAAGAGGTGTAGGAGGAGGAGGAGGAAGTAATTCTCTTCACAACTTTGGAATTTGGGGTCAGGGAAACAGTTCAATGGAGTAAGTGCTTGCCTGGCAAGCACAAGATCCTGAGTTCAATCCCAGGTGCCACAAAAACAAAACAAACAAACCAAGGGCCAGTGGTATACCTCAGTGGACTAAGCGCTTGCTTAGGTAAGTGCAGGGGCCAGGTTTCGATCCTTGGCACTGCATGCCACACCAGCCCCATGCACCCCTCGGCATGCTGAATCCAGGCATGGTGGTGCACACCTGTAACTCCAGCACTAGGGAGGCAGAAATGAGGAGGATCACTACAAGTCTGAATTGTGTAGTGAGACCCTACACACACCCTTAAGAAAACCAACTTTGGAATTAAAAAAAAAATGACACTGGAATGTAAGCTCTGTAGGGTGAGGACTTTTTGTTAGCTGTGCTCTATCTCCAGCATATTGCAGGTGCTCAGTAAGTGAATACACGGTGAGCTAGGCATGGTGGTGCATGTCTGCAATCCCAGCTCCTTGGAAAGCTGAGGCAGGAGGATCCCAAGTTCAAGGCCATCATGAACAACTCAGTGAGACTCTGCCTCGAAATAAAAACAAATAAAAGGACTGGGAAGGTAGCTCAATGCAGAGGCTCTGGGTTAAAATCTTAATACATAATAAATGATAGCTATTATCTTCTGATATTTTTCCTCTGGGGTGGCTGATGAGCTTCAAGAACTAGAAGGAAAGGCTTTGCCTCTGTCTGCTTCATGCCCACAACTTTCCCTATAAGGCTCGAACCAAGGTGGCCAGCTCAGGCAGAACTGCTGTCTGCTCTTCAGGGCAGAAGCCCTCTTCCCAGCTCAGTAAGAATTCAGAGGAAGACACTGACAGTGGAGCCGAGCTCATACTCCTGCACGTTGGACTGGTTTGGAGGCAGGGTGTGTCACAGGAGAGATGGGACATTCAGAATATGTCCCCTTTAGGACATGTCAGCAATTCCCCACAGAGGCCTGGGGTGTGCTCAGAGGAGGGGACTGCTGGCCAGATCAATATGTGACACATGGATGAAAAGGAGGGGCTGAGCATGGTGGCACATGCCTATCACCCCAGGCTGAGGTGGGAGGGTCGCTGTGAGTTCCAGGCCAGCCTGCACTACATAGCATAAACTCACTCAAAAAAACCCTAGAGCTGGGCATGGTGGCGCACACCTGTAATACCAGCACTTGGGAGGCTGAGGCAGGAGGAGCGATGTGAGTTCAAGACCAGCCTGGGCTACAAAAGTGAGCTCAAGGCCAGCCTGAACTGCATAGTGAGACCCTGTCTCAAAAAGACAAACAAACAAAAACAAAACAAATACCCTAGAGAGCTGGTGAGATATCTCAGCTGTTTAAGTGCCTGCCTGATAAGCACAAATACCAGAGTTCGATCCCCAGGGCATGCTGTGCTAGCCCTGAAACTGGGCATGGTAGCACATGTCTGTAATCCCAGCACTGGAGAGGCTGAGGCGAGAGGATCACTATGAGTCTGAACTGCATACTGCGACCCTGTATCCAATAAATAAGTAAATAAAAATAAATTTTAAAAACTCAACAAACTAGAGTTCTTGCTTGTAGCCTTCAGAGATAGGCAGCATCCTGTGGATTGGCCCTATAAGACCTTTGAGTTCCCAATCAAGCGTGGAGACTCATGCTTACATTTCTGGGTGGTTCAGGCAAAAGGACGGCTTGAGCTCACGAATTTGACTTCAGCCTTGGCAACTTAGCAAGACTGTATCTCATACAACATCAAACCAGGACATCCAACATAAATCCACTTAAAGGAGGAAAGGTTTATTTTGGCTCATGGTTTGAGGATTTAGTCTGACGGTTTTCAACCTGTAGGTTAAGACCCCAGCAAGGGTTGAAAGACCAAAACACAGGGGTCACCTAAAGCCATCGGCAAATGTCATTTACTTGGAATTGTTGTTATATTTGAACCTATGCCATGGTGAAATGTTATTTATTGGAATTAGTAATAACTATTTCTCAACATATAATTAAATATTGTTTTTGTGATTAATCACTATGTTTAAATTATGTTTGATTTGTAGCAATGAGAATACATAATGCATATCAGGTAGTTACATTCTGAATCATAACTGTGGCAAAATTACAGTTTTGAAGTAGCCACCAAAATTATTTTTTGGTTTGGGGTCACCACAACATGAGGAACTGTATTGTGGGGTCACGGCATTAGAACGGCTGAGAACCACTGCTTTAGTCCCTAGGTGACTGACTGGATCCATTGCTTTAGGCTACGTGAAGGCAGAGGAAAGTTGCTCACCTCACTGCAGCTAGACTGCAAAGAGAGAGCCAAAGAGCCAGAGGGGAAGAGCCTGGGGACCAGATGATGGGGCCGATCCTGTTTCTGTCACCTCCAACAATGCCATCAGATGTCTCCCAGCAGATTCCTGCACCGCAAGGCTGAAACACTCATCCTCCAGTCCCCTTCCAAAAGCCTAGATTCTTAGCACATGAGACTCTTGGACAACATTTGAAGTCTAAGCTCTAAAATGAATTAAAAAGTCAAATATAATGTCTTTCTTTAAAGGCTCAACACTTTTATACCAGTTTAGTAAGATCAGAATAGCCTGATGGACCAATGACTACCTCACCTTGTATTATGCCTACTGGAAATTAAGGCAAAATGTCTCTTTTTTTTTTGTTTTGTTTTAAATGTCTTGTTTTTCAGTCACAGTTGACAAGGAAATAGACTGGCTTTGCATCCAGTATGTCCTACACTAAAGACCAATGTCCTAGCAAATAAATGCAGTCCACAAACCACTGTGTGATATTTGGCTTTACTTTATATAAAAATACACAACTTAAGTACATATGACACTCTCTATACAAGACATAAACAACTCGTAGACTTAACATTTTCAGTTACTTCAACAGAAAGCAGATATGTAAATTATCTTGTAAGAGCAAGGAGTTTATTGACAGACTCTGCATTCACACTCAAAAGGGGAAGGATGCCCAGGAAGCGATCAAGAGGGGAAGCTCTTGCAAACCGCTCAACTTTCCAATAAAAGGCATCATGCCAAGAGGGCCTCTATTGCACAGTTTAATATTGCACTGCTCGTTAGACACAATCTAACTTATCTATATCACAAGTGAAAGCTTTTGTCTTCTCTCATGATGCTCAGTGGAAAACAATGTCCAAATAGCATTGTGTCTTAAAATTGTGCTCAATGCCAAGTATGAGAAATATGAGCCATCCACTTCTTCACTTTGCAGTCTTGCAATGGAAGTTAGCTCCATTTTGCAGCTAAATTCATTTTCCAAAGTTTTACAAAAGCTTCAAAATAAAAAAAAAGTATTACACAAGCACTGACACAGCGTGAGCTTCACAGGGTGCAGTGGCAAAGGAAGTGGCATTCCCAGGCCTACTGAGCTTTTGTGTTCCAGGGGCAGTGCCACTGGGAAAGGCAGTTTACCTCCAGCTTCCAGCACCCCATTTTCTGACTTGAGACAGGGAACCCCCTCCTGCTGTGGCTCTGTCTTCACTCTGTGCAGCCAAGCCACATTACTGATTCAGCACCTGCAGGTGCCGCCTGTTCACTCTGGTGATCTTTCAGATGTTTAGCTGCCTTCTCTATGGCTCATTTAACAATGAGTCAGGTACTAGTGCACAGGTCTAAAGAAAGCTTTACCACTGGGGATTCAATAGATGAGAATATACTAAAGTAAGTTTCCTGAGATAAATGCAAGCTTTAAAGAATCATGTGCAAGCTACTGAATTCTAGCAGTTTATCTTAGGTAGCAATACTAAGCACCCCCAAGTCTGGACTTTTAAATTAATAGGCTCATAAACCCAAGGACACATTTATATAAAGAGATAAAATGACAGTACTAAAGCAACAACTGGAGAAGAGGCACACAGGCAAACAGAAACAGGAGGAGGGAGTATTTTAAAGTGCTTAGGTAGGTTGGAAGATTAAGTGGAAATGCCTCTAGGGATTTTTTAATGAGTTTGTAAGTGTTACTTCTTGGTGTCTCAGATGTATGGCTTTTTGGTAATAACAGTTGTTCAAACTTTTCATTCCTTTTTGAAAAACAGGATTTTTCATACAAATGTTTTAGCCATGGAAATTATTCTGCTCCTTGTCACTCTCACGGATATATTTTTGAAATCATCACTGGCTGGAACTTTTAATATGATTGAACTTCAAAGCACATATTGCACCAAGAACTTATATGAATGCATAGAGATCTGCAAAGTTTTGCATGATGTTAGTACCAAAAGACTTTTTCAGTGTAAGTCATACTTTGTTATTTCTTAACGGCCTGTTGAAGTATTATGAAAATTAGCAATCCTAGCACTTCAAGGCTTAACTGTCACATCTTAATACTTTGCATACATGAAACAGCATGTGGCATCTTGCACATCAATAATGAAGGCATGGGAAACTGAGTCCCAAGACCTAAGAATCAAGCCAAGGCTGTATTTTGACAAGTCACTCATAAGGATATGAATGGAAGCCCTAGAAAATTCTCTCTGCTATGGCTGCTCATCTGTACAAAGTAGCTGAATGAGGTGTAGTTTATGAACCATGATGAAGTCTGGCCCAAGGGTCACACAGGGCCACCTGTATGGCGGCTGTCTAGGGAAAACCCTGCTGCTTATGACTCCTTCTTCCATGACTCCAATACTCTGCTACAAGAGCCAATGTTGAGGCCCTCAGGCAAAAGGGCTGAAACAAAGCCCAGTAGAACTCTAGGCTAGAGTTCTGTAGTACTTGACACTAGTTTAAAGGCTGGGGAAAATCCCGTAAGGAAACAACATATCAAGTCTCAAATAATTTTTTTTAAAGCACTGATTTTCAGCCAGATAAAAATTCAATTTACAAGTAATGCTCAGTGGTTAAAACACTTAGGAGGT
Source organism: Myocastor coypus (assembly GCA_004027025.1). Lineage (NCBI taxonomy): Eukaryota > Metazoa > Chordata > Mammalia > Rodentia > Myocastoridae > Myocastor > Myocastor coypus. The sequence goes on along the minus strand of PVJA010020729.1, from coordinate 21,003 downwards.
ACACAGCCATGGGTTCAACTCCCAGCACTATAAAAACATAACAAATACAAACAATGCTCTGGTTTCTGATGTAGCCTTAGTCTAGCCATACCAAGTAAAGTTGCTCTGGGAAGAGGCCACCGAATTGCAGTGGCTTGGAATATAAGAAAGTGACTTTCTTCTTAGGTAATATATAATACATGCTACTTGGCAATCGATAGAGAACAGCTGTTTAAAATTCACAGAATAGCAACATCTTATATACTTCAAAGCTCCAGTTAGTACAAGTGGTTGCAGCTAAAATTATGAGTAATGCAAAGAAAATGAGGATGTAATGAGTCATGTAAGAGACAGCTCTCTGAATATGGTAGGAAGTGCCAGCCTTAATACTTGATCCTCGTTCATCCCTGTATCCTGAGGAGAATGTGGCACAAGAATATATTTTTCTATGTGCAACTAGTTTTTATAGCCTGTATTTAAAAAATATGACTATTTTAGAAATGTGGAGCCCAGGCAGATATTACAGAGAGTCAGTCCCACATGGGCTTTGGAAAGTCCTCACTCTCTGGTCAACTGGGCCCATGTCAAAATCTGGATGAGGGGACAGGGGAGCTGTGGCTGGAAGCTAGGAAAGACCTGATGGCAGATATGGAGTACCTACGGAAAAAAAAAGGGAAGGGAGTAAGGTAAAAAACTGAATAAGGCAGGTGAGAAGTGAGAGGAGGAGGCCAGGCTTGCTTAGGAGGACCCTGTCTCTGCCTCTTGCCTCTGGGAAATGATGAGGAACTCTTCTGTCACTCTCCAGGTCCCCAAACTGCCCATCAAGGCCAGCCTTGATCCGGGCCTGTGGAGGTATCACCTCAAGGGCTCTGAGCATGTCTGCGGGGGAGTGGAGGGGCTGATCCTCACTCCCAGGTATGTGATGCCCCCTTCTGTTGCACCTCTGGGACAAGAGAAGGGCCTCACAGGCACAGGAGGGGCAGAAAGAGCAGCAGCCCTGGAACTGTCTCTGAGGACTGACTCATCTCCCCCTGGTGGATGGATGAGGGAGGACAGCGAATGTCACAGCAGGGCCGTTCAGTTCTGGACTGTGTCCTTCACTCCCCAAGCCTCAGAGGGCTGCCCAGAGTTCAGTCTGACTGATGTTTTACAAAGAACCAGCAAAACAACTCTCAGTTCAGGGAGCAACAGGGAAGGTCTTATCAAACTTTCATGGGCTTGGATATTTTCTGCTAGTTTGTTATTTCTCTCCCATTTTTGTTTCTTTCTCTAATGACAAATTTAAAAAGAAGAAGGGGAAAAAAGTGGGTCTCGCTATTGCGTTCTTCCCTCTAAGAACTGTGTGGCCCTCCTGGCCCTTCCCAAGAGAAGCACCAGGGATACCACCACTACTGAGCTTGTGGATTATCTGACAATGGGAAATGGGGTATGGCACACATGGTTTCTTCACCTCCTACAGATGCAGGTCATCTCCCCATCAAATGCCTGTAAAGTGCTAAGGGGCCCCAGGCCACTGATTTACACACGACAGCACATGAGTGAACAGAACAGTGAGACTTTGTGAAGAAAATTCCACCTTGGTTCCTTCACCTCCCAGGGAGGAGTGTGCACGTGCCTGTGTCCTGGCTTGCTGTTTCCTGGTCTCCTACTTGATGCTTTTCAGCAGGGCTGTCCGGGCATTCACAACTGCTTTGAAGGCATCTTCACTGCCCGGTGCCATGCACTTGTCAGGGTGGAGAAGCACAGCAAGTTTCCGATAGGCTTTATTGACTTCCTCCCTAGGACAAAAACAGCTCTGCGTCACTCACAGGTCAGCCACAAGCCTGTGCACCTCAGCTTCTGGATGCATGTAATCCCCTTGTGCAACAAGTATGTACCCAGGGGTCACTACCTTTTCTCAAAGAGAGGCCGGCCACATAAATAACACATAATCAAGACATAATGCGAAGTGAGCATGCAGACTTGAAAGAAGTGGTGAAGGAATGATCAGATGAAAACAGGCGGCACTGGGCTCCTAGCAGGCACTGCAAAAACCTCTGCTGATGGGCAGAATGAAGGCCTGGGCTCAGGAAAGCCTCCCAAAAAGGCTGCTGGGAAATGGCGGTTGGGAGTAGCACAGGGTGGGGAATTTGGAGGGTAACACAGTGGCTAAGGAGCAAGAGCCTGAAAAGCAAAACAACAAAAAGCCTGGTTTGATTGCCAACAATAGTGTTTTGTGGCTAACTGGCACTGGAAAAAACATTCTTCAAAGCTGGGAGGCAGGCAGGAAGTTATAAGGTTGAGGCCAGGCAGGAAGTTATAAGGCTAACCCAGGCCTGAGAATAAATTTAGACTAAGGGTCTATGGAAGCCAACAAGGAAAGACAAAAGAGACCGTGGTGGGCAAGAATCAGCAGAAGTGGAGGAGGCATGGAAGATCCTGCTAGAAGAGAGAAGAGGAGGCTGGATGGACACCAGGGTTCTTCAGACATCAGAACTTGTCTGGAGGGCCTGGACACCACCTGCCCGTTCTGCTCTTTCTCACCTTCTGATGCCAGGCCAGCTCCAAGAGGTGCTAAGCACCAGGCCACTGCCTGTTCATGCTACACTCTGCTTCTATTAGGTTATGTTTTAGGGCTCGCCTTCCTTTGGTCAGGGTTCTGCCACCACATAGGCACAGACTCTAAGTGCCTCAGCCATTGACTGACTGATTGGGGCAGGGTCTCATTATATATAGTATATAATGAGGCCTCGAACTCACAGCAATCCCCCTGCCTCAGCTTCCTGAATGCTAGGATTACACATATGTACCACTATACCCAGCCTCCTTTATTTTTACCAGAAGAATTTCTAAGCTGGTTCTCTCAGCTAGGAAGATGGTTTTTGACAGCTCAGAAGTGATGGAAAACTTATAGAAATTTAAGTCTCAGGGTCACATTAATAGTTTCCTATCTAGGGCATACACTCCAACTCTAGGGAAGTCCTTCAAAGTGTCTTTTGTTTTAACTGCATGTACAGCTTTCCTACACATATAATTTTGATAGCGATTAATAAGAATGACATTCTCCCTCTCTGAAGAAATCTGAAGCCAGGAGTGGTGGCACATGGCTATAATCCTAGCACTTGGGAGACTGAGGCAGGAGGATCACCTTCAGTTTGAGTTAGTTCAAGGTCACCCTGAACACTCTACCTCAAAAACAACGAAGTTTTTATTCCTCCAAGACCCTCTGCTTCTCCTGAGTGAGGATGTGAACAGCTTAGTGTGTTCCTGGCTTCCTTGCCAAGAGGGTCTTTCAGGATTTCTAGGGACAGAAGAAACTCTTGAGGGGAATTTTTGGAGAAACAAGACTACTTGGGTATATAACAAATATATCAATTCTGCTGAAGATGAAGATTGATTTATAGTCCAGAACAGAAAATATAGTTGGTACTGAAAAATAGTCAAAATTCTCTGTAACTTAAGAAAAAAGAATTTTGAAGATTTTCCCTAAATGCGTTGAGTGGTACAAAATATTTAATGGACCTCACTGAAAAAGGCTAATAAAAGTATGTGTTTATATTGGTTGAAAAAATGGAACTTAAGAAAGTCCTGGATATTCTGGAAGATTTCAATTAACCAAAGTGAATAATAATAAATACTATTTCAACATCATTAATAAGTAGACAAAGAAATAGTTTCTTAATATTAGAGTCAATATCCTTTGGAGATGACACAGGAAAACTTAGAATTGAAATGATGCAGCTCTATTATATTATTTAGTTATTTTTTTCATTTATGTATTTGGTACAGGGTCTCACTACTTGTAGTGATCTTCTTGTTTTCAGCCTCCCCAGCACTGGAATTACAGGTGTGTGCCACCATGCCTGAACTTGGTGACTGGCTCAGTGCACCCTGGGGATGAGGCCAGTGTGGCATGCAGGATCGAACCATGGTCTCTGCACTTGCCAAAGCAGGCACTTAGTCGACTGAATTAAGCTGTCTCACCAGCCTTTACTATGACATTTAAAAGACACCAGACAACTCTGTGCTAGTCATATGAGGCCACCTGAATTCCTTCACAAGTCCAAAGTGTCTACAATGCACTTGTTGGATTAAGAGTGACCAATACCCCAGCACCACATGCCACACTGACCCCGCCCCTGGGCACACTGAGCAGGCCACCACACTGGTGCACACCTGTATTGTGTAGTAAGACCCTATACCAAATATATTTTTTAAAAAAAACAGTGACCAATAATGGTCATCCTTCCTCATTTCCTTCCTTCCTTCTGGACTTGTGGATATGCTGAGATCAAAATGGAGAAGAGATGTTTTAACACTTTTGGTACAGACAAAGCCATTCTAAGATATGGGAACTCAAGGTGAAAAGTAGGAAAGAAAAGACCTGGGGTAGAGGAAAGTCATGGTGCAAAATAGGCAATTACACTACATGCAATCATGGCAATGGTAGGTAAATATCTATTTTGTTTTTGCATAAAGAACAAGAAACAGGAGAAATATTTATTTTATTCCTGAATAAGCACTTTTATTTTATTATTATTTTTTTTTTTTTGGTGGTATCAGGTATTAAATTCAGGACCTTGTGCTTGCCAGACAGGTGCTTATGCTGCTGAACTATCTCCTCAGCCCCTGAATAAACTTTTTGGCTAAAATAAAGTAAATACACATATAGTTGAGGAACTGGTAGGGTGTTGAGAAAGAAAGAAGCTGATGTATAGATACATGGGGCTAAGGGATTAAGACCAATACTACCACCAACCCCAGGGCCCTGAGTGTACTTATTTGACTGAAATCAATTTTCCCACCTATAAAATGAAATTTTTTGACAGGTTGATTATCAACATTTCTATGATTTCAGAATTTTCTTTTGTAAATTTCTTCCCCCCAGTCCCCAACCAGGGATCGAACTCAGGACCTTGCACTTGCCAGGCAGGCACTTGTGCCCCTAAGCTATCTCCCTGGTCCCTTGTAAGTTTTTATTTTTAAATGTTATGTTAGCTGTAAAGTTTGTTCCCTTACCAGAAAACTGTGGTTTGTTTTTATATCTTTGGGATTCAGTTAGTTCAGTGATGCAGTCATTATGGATTCTATCTCACACCTCACATGTTTTTAGCCAGTTAAAAGGAGTTCGACTACACCTATAATTTTGGCAACTGAGTCCTTCCCTCTGTTAGCACCCGGCTCTAAAGATACTAGAGTGCTGCTTACCTTGAGGTCCCAGGTTTCACGCCCAGCATGTCCCAACTGTCTTTGCTATTTCGAATTCTACGAATGGTATCTGCTTGTTCTTTGGTGAAGCTAGTGCTGTTGTTCGTGGGAAGACGTTTCCCGCCATTTTCACATAAATCAACTATGGATACATAAAAGGCCTGCAAGAAGAAAACATGGCCCACAGTAGGGCAGCCTATGTGAAGAGAGGAATTCCTTTTAAGCACCAACTTATCACCTTCTAATACATTCTAGTAACTTAAAAATCATTCATTAATCACATACATACTTTGGAATTTTTTCCCCTTTATGCTATGTTTAAATATAATCATATATTTTAATTTGAAAAGTATAACGTATGATATTAAAGTGGCTATAAATCTACTCTTAGGTAATCCCACTTGAGTTAAAAAATACGAGATGAACACTGTGGAGTATTCAGATGATAAGGTGTAAAATGGAAACTATGTCTCTTTATCTTTCAAGTTTTTCTCTTTAAAAAAACATTAACATTTTTTGAGTATCTTTCCAGGAAAATCTGCTACCAACATACCATTTTATATACACATCTGCACTCTATAAATACTCACATAAGTGATCAGATAAAACACAGTGAAGAGCAGCTTGCATTTTTTTTTTCTTGTATCATAATATATCTTGGAAACTTTCTATAGCTACATTTAGAAACCTTTGTTTTATTTAATAACGTCATTATTTTATTGCATGGCTTTGCCATCCTTAGCCACTGGTTACTCTTGAGCAAGTCATTTGGTGCTGGAAACCCAGTTTCCTGGCTACTAAAATACTTTTAAGCAGCTGCATCTCTTCATGGTGGTGGAGATGATTATTTAAGATAAATTTTGAAAAAGCAGCATCAGAGTGTGTGCGTCTTTAAGTTTTTTATTCTGACTACTGCTGTCCATAAAGACTCACCCATTCCTATGTGTGACAGCAACTAATTCTTCATCTTCCCTCACTCTCTCTTTTTCTTTATTTCCATTTTGTTTTTTGTTTCTTGAGACAGGGTCTCACTATGTAGTTCAGATTGGCCTTGAACTCACTATGTAACCAGGCTGGCCTTGATCTCTCTGCATTCCTCTTGCCTCAGGCTCCTGAGTGCTGAGATTACAGGCCTGTGCCACTACACCCAGCCTTTCTCCACACCCTTATTAATGCTAGGCATTATCTTACTTTTTGTTAATCTGATGCATCTCACAACTTAGCTTACATTTGTTTAATTATAAATGAAGGTATCTTTCCATATACATAAGACCTTTTCTTTTTCTGTAAGGTTCATATTTTTTGCCTAATTTCATGACTTTTTAAAGTGAAACTACTTTTTCAATTCTACTCATGTTTCATGCTTTGTGTACCATTATTACTAAATAACCTTACTAAAAAATATCAGTTTCATACACAATATGTGCTCTTAACTGACACATCTCTTCTTTCTTTAATTTCATATCTGAATTCTTCTATAGTTCCTATTATCATCTTAAAAATGTATGTTTAACTTCTCCCTTTTTTTTTTTCCAAAAGGATCTCAGTATGTAGTCCAGGCTGGCTTTGAACTTGATTCTCCTGCATCAGCCTCCCAAATGCTGGGGTTAGAGGTGTGTGCCATGATACCTGGCAAACTCCTTTTTCCAATTTCCAGTAATAGCTAATCAACTTGGTAACCTCACAAGAACCCTTGACATCTGAAAAAAGCAGCATCAAAGAAAAGTCACTGGAAACAAACAAGGGAGGTGTCATCTTGGTTTAACATTATTCTACCTGTTAACAATGTCTATCGGCAAAAGCCAAGTTCCTTTCTGATAGAAAAGCATATATCTGATAGAGAAAAAACAAACAAAACAATTATTAAGCAGAACCAACAGGAAAGCACTTATAAGAGCTTATAGTACAGAATGGTATTATTCTACTCATGATAGTTCTTTTCCTCAAGAGACTAATTCATCTATTATTTCTATCCAAGATTTATCTTAAAAGATAAAAGCTCCTACAGGGGCTTGCCAGTATTTGCTAGTGGTATGTATCAGCAGAGCTAACCTGAAATACAATATTTTTGAGGGGACAAGTGTCACTCTAACAGCTTGGTTTTGAAGTCCAGCTGGGGTGATGGAATGAACACAAGGAGTGAAGTCAAAGGCATGTTTACATTTCATGTCTGAGTTCTAGCCAAGACAGTGACAAATATTCCTGCCATAAGCCACAAAACTGGACACATATATGAGGCGACTATTTACAGAGAGTGGGCAACAGCAAATGGGTGATTTCTGCCTCAGAGGTCACCCCCAGCCACCTGGGCTTGTCCTTGAAGCCATCTCTGAACAGGCCAGAAAGCTGGAGTCTGAACAGATACAAAGTGCCACTGAGGAAAAGGGGCAGAGAGCAGAGTCTGAGGCTGCTGAGGTGGCTGAGACCTGCAGAGCGGGCAGTGGTGAGGAGAGAGGTGGGCAGTGCTGGCCCCAGGTCACGTGGGGTGCTCTATCTCAGCTGAGGGGCAGGCCAACCATGTGTAGAGTGACCACCAGCACTTAGCAGACAGCGGCTTCTATGGGGCTGAGAACAAAGCAAACGCACTAGAGGTCCCAGTGCCAGCAAGAGTTGCCCTTACTAGAGTAGAGAGATTGACTTTATAGCTCATAGTACTTCTAGCATCAGCCTCACAGAGGGCTGTGACTTAGGATATAGAGGAATCCTAACAGAGCAAAAGCCAAGAGTTGACCACATCTGTAAGGCAGCTATGTGACACAGAACCTGCCAAATTAGAAGGGCCTGAGAAACACAGAGGTGATCAGATCAAACATACTGCTTAGCAGCTTCCTCCAGAGGAAGTAAAGCATAACAAAGCCTGGATATTTCACCATAATCTGCTGGTATCTGAGTTACCTGTTGAAACAAGGATCAACATTCTTCTGAGGAAGACAAAAGAAACCTAGGGTCTCTAAATGGGTTATCCATGAGTCTGGTACTCAATCAGACACTATTATTCATAGAAAGGGACAAGAAAAGGTAACCCATAGTCATAAAAAAGGTAGTCAATAGAAACCTACCCCAAGATGGCTCAGGTGCTAAACTTAGCAGATGAAGACTTTAAAAAAACAGCTAATATAAATACTTAAAGGAGGTAAAAGAAAATGTATTGAGAGGAAAATAAATTAAAGGAAAGTTAATTCTTTTTTTTTTTTAAAGAATTTTTTATGTATTTTTTTCTTGTTTCAGAACTTTTGTTTGTTTATTTATTTATATTTTTTATGGCTAGCTCAGCCTGCCCTGAGGGCAGGGCCGGCGCAGCATGTGGTACCGGGGATCGAACCACAGTCCCTGCAGCTGCCTAAGCAGGCGCTTTAGACCACTGAGCCATCCTGCCGGGCCCAGGAAAGTTAATTCTTAATAAGAGGCTGCGGTCCAGGTATGGTGGTGCACAGTTATAATCCCAACACTTGGGAAGCTGAGACAGGAGGACTGTTGTGAGTTCGAGACCAGCCTGGGCTACAAAGTGAGTGCAAGTTCAAGGCCAACCTGAACTGTATAGCGAGACCCTCTCAAAAAAAAAAAAAAAAAAAGAATGGGAGCTATATACGACACATGGCTCTCTCCAACCATGAGTAATACCTGTAGCACCCTGCAAGAAACCTAATCAATGGAAATGCAATATGACTTGATCATTATACATTGCAGATATGTACCAAGCTATGTCACTGGACCCCATAAGCAATGTACAATGAAAATAATAACAGAATATAATTTTAAAAGAAATTTAATCTCAGTTATTACATATATCCTTTAGATAAGTCTACCTTATCTAGAGGTCCTAAATTAATAAAACAGGAATAACACCTAACATACACTGTTGTGAACAAGCTTCAAATGAGATGAAACAGGTAAACATCCCCAGATCTGTAAAACACTACTTAAATGGCTAAGAAGCATCGCGATACATAAACTATGCAGGAGGTCTACTGATGCACTAAAAATAACAGAAAGCACCACTATACAACATTAACCTGATCTTGAACTAGAAGTTACCTATGTCTAATTCAGCCTCAGCCACAGATAAACCTGTCTTCTTCCACTAGGAGGGTGACAGTGTAGGAGGACAATTCAGCCAAAAAATTAAGTACAATCCCATGCAATAATTAAAAACAGCTCTTTAGAATATAGTTGCATTATTTGAAAGGCTAAATTTCTCCTAAGTATCAGATATATTTGTAAGGAAAATGCATTATTCATACCATCACTTCCAAATGTATCTATAATTCAGAACTGACTTTATAACTTAATAGTCTTAAATAACCTCCTTTCTTTGAAATGATTCAAGATTAGAGTTTAAAAGGAGATCATTTATCCACATTGCCATGTGAGTACATCTTCTGTTGCTTCACTAGAGAAGTCTCATCCTACATGGACCTGGCTGGATCCCACCCCAATAGTTTCTTACTGTGTAGCAATAGTAGCCATAACATTGTTGATCAGTGGTAATTTTGAAGAAAATCTTTGTTCTCATTTAAGCAATAGAGTAACTTCTTAAGCTTGAGCATCAGAATCACGTGGAGAGCTTCTGTAACCTACAGATTCCTAGGCTCCACAGCAATGTTAGATTGGTGATAGGTCTGGAGGGCTGGAGTCCAGAAATCTGTTTTTGAAAGCATTTCTCTAAGTAATTCTGATGATTGGTCAGGCCTGATTTATAATAGCATAGAGATCACAGCACATATGCATGCACGTGTGTACACACACACACACACACACACGACTTTTTTCTCTTCATCTCTTCTCTCTTCCTCTCTCTTCAGCTTCTTTCAAAAGGAAGTACTTACTCTTCTATTTATTTATTTTGTAAGTCAGGGTCTCAGTATTGGCAATCATCTTGCTTCAGCCTCCTGAGTGCTAGGATTATAGGTATGCACCACCACAACCAGCTCAAACGTACTTACTCTAATGATAACAATTCCTATTAATTTTTGCTTCTCCTAATTTAAACTAAAAATTGACAAGGCTGGCCTTGGTACATGTACAAACCTAAAGGTGACAAAATGTGAGGTTACCTGGAACATCTCATTGATGCCTTCTCCAGTTTGGGCTGAGGTCTCAAAGTAGAGGAACCCTCTGCTCTCAGCCCAGAGCCGCCCTTCACTTTCATCTACACAGCGGTGCTTGGAGCAGTCGATCTGAAGGGGGATGGGCAGAGAGAAAGTCCAACTTTGTCTCACTAGACCAGCAGTTCTCAACCTGTGGGTTGCGACCCCCTTGGGGGTCAAACAACCAAAACACAGGGGTCACCTAAAGCCATTCCGAATCATAACTGTAGCAAAATTACAGTTTTGAAGTAGCCACCAAAATTATTTTTTGGTTTGGGGTCACTGCAACATGAGGAACTGTATTGTGGGGTCATGGCATTAGAAAGATTGAGAACCACTGCACTAGACCAAGCCCAATGAGTTCTTTGTCAGTTCTTTAAGGACGTAAAAATATCTTTATATATTTATGCATTTGTTTGCAGTGCTGCTGATGGAACCGAGAGCCTCACACATGCTACAAAGGTGTTTGGTCACTGAGCTATTTTCCCAAGCCCCAAAATATTTTTAATGAGTCCCAGCACCAGTATATAATATTACCAGGTGCAAAAGAGACCAAACAAATACAAAATTAAAAATCGCATTTCTATGTGATTTTTCAAGCACATTTTTTACTTCCTCCTTCAAGACAGCAGCTGTTTCTCACTTGGGTGACGCTGCTTCCTAATGCCTGCTGTAGCCTAAGGGCCATAGCCTGCTCGCCACAATGCAGAGCCCACAGCCCACAAAGGATGCTCTCCACAGCATGGTGCTGGGTCCAGCTGCTGCTTACCTGCCACGTGCTTCCCCAAGCAGGGTACCAGAGACAAAAATGCGTACAGACTCCAATATTCCACGTTTGGCGCTTTGCTGTGTTTTGTGTCTTAGAGACATATGTTTTTGATTCCTATGCTAACAAATAAAGAATTTTCTTTTTTTTTTTTTTTTTTTGGTTCCCCCACTACTTCATTGGTGCTTCAACAAGAAAGGTGAGCAAGCCAGACCCAGAGCAGTTACCTTGTTGGCGCACACCACAAAGACAATGTTGTCCATGTTTCCATGGGGCCCAAGCTCCTGTTTCATTTCTGCCAGCCACATGTCCAGGGCGTCAAAGGACTCCTTCTGCCCCACGTCATAGACCAGAATCACACCCTGTGTATCCTTGTAAAACTCATTGCGGACCTTCAGGTGAAGCACACATGTAGGTTTTGTGTTTTGATAAGAATGTATCTTACAGTTACGAACTTAGCGAAGTACATTCTTTCATAAATTTATAGTGTTTAATATATCTCAATATTTTACTGGCCTTTAGAGGACTTTTTACAAAACCAAGGTAACATAATAAAAAAAAATCAATTTTTATAGAAAGACTTAAAATCTATTTCTAATGAAGCTCCTGCCTTCACCTTTAGTTCTAATCTCCAGAGGTAAGCCCTTTTACTTGTGAGTTGGCCTTAAAAGAAAACCCACTGTGTAAAGTTCATCTTAAGAAGGTCAGTGAACAATTAAAAAACCTACTGCAAAAAAAAAGAAGCAAGTATGAGAATGGGGACAGCCTCTCCTCTGTCACAGCCCAAAGCCAGCTTCCTCAGTGTCCCCAGGGTACACAGCATCCCTGACTCCTGAGGTCTGGGCACAAACTGAGAACTCTGCACTCAGGGCCTCAGTGTAATGAAAGGACATGACCTCTGGGGTACAAGGATGTGGTTCTACACTTGCTTACTAGCTGTGTGGTCTCCAGTAAGTCACTTAACCTCTCTATGCCTCAGCTTCCTTATCTGTAAAATGGGATAATACTACTTCACTGGGTTATTCTAAGGCTTAAGTGAGATAATAAAGGCAAAGCCGTTAGTACATGGTGCCTAGAAAACTTTTTGCCTATATTCATTCTCTGACTGGCCTTTGTGTTTTATTAGGAATGCCAACTTGACTCTGGGGCATAATTACAAGCCCAGGCTGAGGTGGCATCAAGGACAGGGCAAAAGTACACTCTGAAGTGGCAGAGACCACCAGAGGGTAGCTGGGTGAGGAGGCTCTGGGTGAAAGTGTGCTAAGGACCTTGACAGAGACCAAAGTCACAATTGCTTTTCACATGATCCCAGAATGTTCTCAGCTCAAGCTGGACATGTACTGTGAAATGCAGATGCCTTGCATACATGGGTTGTGGGTTCTGAGCCCAGAACAGACCCCTGGAGCAAAAATGTAACGGTCCATTAATGTATAGATGCCTAAGACACTGCAAAGTGCGCACCAACAAAAGGAAAAGGAATCAAAGCCTCTGGCCCTGAGTCCTTCCCCAGGCACAGACGGGCTCTGCCTTCTGCCACAGCTTCTGTCTTGGCCCCAGCACCCCACACTGGGCTTCAAATTCTCTCTCACCAACTCTCCTCTACAACAGCTCTGCTCCAGCTCATCACAAAGGCTCTGGGTCCTGTCCTGGGTTTGATGGCTTAGATCTGGAAGGTTCTGCCAAAGGCTCTCTCTTGCACTCAGCGGCAGCCTTAAGGTAACTGGATAGTGGAGGTGCCTGCTCAGTGGACTGCTGTTAGGACATGGGGTCTGTTCAGAAAATGGGGTGACGTGGAAGGGTGCGCCTTACTGCCTTCTCCTTTCACTCTGCTTCCTGTCTACCAGGATGAACTGACCAGCTGACCAGAAGCCTCCACTTTTAGTTGCAGGGTCAGGGACTGTGTCCCAGCAACCAAAAAGTGGCTAAGAGCTGGGCCCTCCTCCCTGGTGGGTCCCTCCCCCTGATCTAGCAAGGAGGCTCTCTAAGATGGGCCTTCCTATGGGAAGCATCTGGCACTAACCTCCTCTCTGGTCAGTACCAGGCCTTGGCAGCCTAATGTCCTGTTGGAATCTCAACTTCTGTGTGTACAACAGAAAAGCCTTGCACTCCTTCCTCTGAAGCTCTTGGATATCAGCAACAAATGACCATCATTCTCTGGTCATTCAGGTTAAAGGTGTGGTGTCCACTGCCGTGGCTCTCTCCCGTAACCAGATTCAGATGAACCTGTACAAGCTAGCTCTGCCACGTGTCCTCACCTGTCATTTCCTTCCAGACTCATGTCCAACATTACCTCTTGACTGTTACTAAGAGTCAGCTGAGTCATCTTCCTAGAAGCACAATACACTGTGTATACTTAGCTTTCTAAAGCCTTGGCTCATAATTTCCTTGGTGTTTCTCCCATGCCAACTCTCCAAAGTTCAAACTCAAAGTTAAAAGTTTTAACGAATCCTCGCCAACCTTCTCAGTCATATCCCTTTACTATTCTCTCACCTTCATATTGGATAATCTTTTCCCCTTCACTTGCCCCAAGCCTTGCAAATTCCATCTGGAAAGAATCCTCTGTGTCCTCAATCTTACAAGATCTCAGTATACTGTTAAGTCGCCCTGAAGGTTTTCTGCCTGGTAGGTAGCTCATCATCTGAGCAGAAGGTAATATCTGTATCCCTTAGGATACCACAGCCAAGTATATTTCTAACTGTTCTCATGTCACTTCCCGTCACTCTCATGACTGGTGGTACATCCAGCTGTCCTCCCAGAAGGATGCAGACAACATGAAAGATGGTGTCACAATACATCTGTACTTGGGTCACTCACAAGGCCTGGCAGATAAAAGTGTTTGAGACTCTATAGAATTGAACAGCTGCATGGGTCTCAGTAGAGAACAAAAGTAGTGGCCAAAGGGGGAAAATTTCAAACATAGGTCATATCCTCCAGTGACAGGTATGGATATAAAAGTAAAATGATGCAAGCTTAATGAGTTTCTTTGAAGGATGCAATTTCAAGTCTGAGTCAGCAAAGACATACCCATATAGTCTGAAGTAAGTTATTTTATTAACCCTAACCTTGAATGCCCTTTGTAAAATGAAAAGCAAAGTAGATATTTCCCTACAGTTTCATTATTCTGCAGTTAGTCCTGAAAGGCTCAATGCATTCAAGGTTTAAAAAGACAAGATGCTAAAGGAATGAGGATTATTTCTTAAAGCAGATGTGTAAACGAGTTGGTATGATGGCTAAGAACGCTATTATTTTAACATTACTGGGGCCTCAGGAAGTTCCTGTGAGACTCTCTTATTCAGACCTCAAGTGAGTGGCTCAATAAAGCAAGGACAGGTTCTGAGACAGGCCCTACTCCTCCAAGGTTCTCCAACTAACTGCTCTGTTGCCGTCTCACACACTAGGCAGACTGCCCTGTTCCAGCAGACCCCTCAGAAAACCTGTCAAGAGGACTGGCGACAACAGATGTTTCAGTGGTGGACAGGCGCAAGGGTCTAAGAAGTCAGAGGTCATGGGAATGACTATGATGTTTCGCCGGCTATGTGCTGAACAAAGTTATATGTGGTCAGGCTGGAACTTAGAAAGATGCTGATGGCTTTAGTTTTGTCAACAAGGAGGGTTCAAATGGTGCATACCTGTAATCCAACACTCAGGAGGCTAAGACAGGAGGATCCAAGGCTATACAGTGAGACTGTCTAAATAACACAAACAAGTAAATAAAAGGAAGGTTCAAGACTTTCCATCATTGCTTATAAGCTGGAAGTCAGATTCTTAATTCTCTGTCCCATCTTGCAAGATGGTGAGAAGCCAGACACTAAAGAGAAGAAACCTGAAGCCAAGAAGGCTGCTGCCAGTGATGTTCATAAAAAGGGTAAAGTGAAGCAAAGAAGTCCAAAAAGGGGTAGCCCCATTGCAGTAGAAATCCTGTTCTGATTAGAAGAATTGGTAGATATTCCCGATCTGCTATGTATTCCAGAAAGGCTTTGTACAAGAGAAAGTACACAGCTGCTAAATCAAAGGTTGAGAAGAAAAGGAGAAATTTCTTGCTACCATCACAAAACCAGTCGGTAGGGACAAAAATGGTGGTACTCAGGTGGTTAAGCCTCAAAAAATGCCTAGATACTACCCTACTGAAGGTGTGCCCCAAAAGCTCTTGAGCCATGGCAAGAAACCTGTCAGTCAGCATGTGAGGAAACTTGGAGCTAGCATCACTTCCAGAACATCTTGATCATCCTCACTGGGCATCACAGAAGCAAGAGAGTGGCCTTCCTGAAGCACTTGGCCAGTGGCTTGCTACTTGTGACTGGGCCTCTTAGCCTTGTGTTCCTCTAGGAGAACACACCAGAAATTTGTCATTGCCACCTCTATAAAAATTGATATCAGCAAAGTGAAAATCCCCAAACATCTCACTGATGCTTACTTCCAAGAAGAAGCTGCAGAAACCCAGACACTAGGAGGGTGAGATCTTTGACACCGAGAAAGAAAGAAAGACATCAGTTCTCAGAGCAGCACAAGATGGATCAGAAAGTGGACTCAGATTTTAGCAAAAATCAAAGCTATTCCTCAGCTCTGGGGCTACCTACAATCTGTTTTTGCTCTGACAAATGGAATTTATCCTCATAAATTACTGTTCTACATTTCTTACTAATAACCTAATTAAATAACTGATACATTAAACAAAGCGAGGGGGCTTGGGAGATAGTTCAGTAGAATAAACCCTTGTCTGGCAAGCGCAAGGTCCTGAGTTCAATCCCCAGTACTAAATAAATAAATAAATGTAAATAAATGAAAATTTAAAAAATAAAAAAAGGTTCAAGACACAAATAGTACTATCAGAGAGCAAGGCTATTTTAGTGAAAAGATACTTTAGAGGTAGTGATTTAAAGGTGCTTATTAATTACACTATTTTTATTTAAAAAAAAAAAAAAAAAAAACAGCTGTTATGGCCTATTCAGATGTATTCCCAGCAAAGTCTCAATGCAGTCATGGGTGGGGCTTTTTCAGAGGTAGCTGGATCTGGAGTTTGTGACGCTGGGTTGATTTCATGGTACAATACTAGGCTCAAGGGCACTAAAAGGAAGAGGGTGAGTGACACCCATCCTAAGTAGTCTAGATAAGATAAAAGGGGAGAAAAATGCTGCTAAGGCCCACTGTTGCTTTGCTACCTAGTCTGTCCACCACAAACTGTTTTCCTCTGCCACATGCTACCCTGCCTTGGAGTCAGCTGTTTATGGACTGAAACCTCTATAAATTATGAGCTAAATAAACCTTTCTTCCCTTAACTTTGGGTGTTGGGTTTTTGTCTCAGCAATGAGAAAAAAGCAACTAAGACTCTGGCCAGTGCCATTTGAGGCTGCAGTAAGAGCCTAGTATCTAAAGACAGAAAGTAATGGAACCTCAGAGTGGGTTCTAACTATTTTCAAGTAGACAAATCCCAGGATGGTGTATCAGTTCCATACCAGGGGCCATCTACAAAAGATGAGCCATGGACAGAGCCATGGCAGGAATATGGATGATTTCCCTTAAGAGAAGCAGACTCTAAAGAGCAGAAAAACTCCATTGCAGAAATACAGACCCAGTTCATGTGTTTCCAAAACCATGGCCAGAATCATGGTCCACATCACAGGAGAAGTTGCTCACTTGGAGCTTCTAGCTCTGTGCATGTTGAGCTCACAAAGCAGCAAGACCCCATCACCAGAGGTATTCATTCTTCAAACTCTCACCATCCTCACCATTCTGGGATAAGTTGGGTCAGGATAATGAGTGTTCCTGAGCATTCGGTCATTTGTTTAATATGTGTCTTCTCTAGCATACTACATTTCATGATGATAGGGGCAGCATGTCTATAGCGCCCAGCACAGACCCTGGGATGTAAGTATCTGGGACTGAAAGAAGACCACTGACCTAGAAGAATACCATGAAAAGAAATTCTACCATGGGAACTACATCGAGCATCTTCTAATGCACTCCACACCCAGGATCTTGGTGTAATCTAAGGTTTTTATTCTTTTCTTTTTTGGGGAGGCAGAAGGTTAGTGCTTATGACCAAAGTGAAAGGCTGACACATGCTAAGCATTAATCCTACCAAGTGAGCTATGACTCTAGTCTCATAATTTAAGAGTTACACTGGCATTTCTAGTAGTTAGAATCTATGCCAAACTTTTTTTTTTTTTTTTTTTTTTTGTCTTTTTGAGACAGTCTCGCTCTGCAGTTCAGGCTGGCCTTAAGCTCACTTCTGTAGCCCACCTTGGTCTCGAACTCACACTGATCCTCCTGCTTCAGCCTCCCAAGTGCTGGGATTCCAGCTATGTGCCACTAGACTGCCATACCTTTTTCACTACTAATATTCTGTACTTATAAAACTAACTTAACCCACTGTAAGGCTGCACACTGAAAAGGGATGCATTTTACCTAAGTACCTGGGCATACTCAGAAGATGGAAGATCAGGTAGTTATCCAAAGCACCATCCCCACAAAAAATGATAGAATAGATATAGATTTCTCTATTACAAGCAAAACATTGGAAGCATATATAAAGTATGCATATACTTAAGTATAAGTAAAAATCCTAGACATTATATGCAAAGTATTTATACCAGGTATACAGGTCAGGTATAGATAAAACCTTGGAGATTATGCATAAAGTATGTGCATACAAACCTCTGAGAGGTAGAGAGGAAGCAGGAGATAGGCTGGGCCCTGGGACCTGTGGGGTATCCATGGACCTGAGGCTCTCTGCCTTTTTCTTCACCTCATTTATTCCAGATTTGGAGCAAAAGCACAACTCAAAAATGTCAAGAACTTCAGACAAATTAAAACACCACCAAAAGCAGATCTCTGCAGCTACTGACCAGGATAGAGACAGTTTAGAAAGATTTTTTTGGAAAAAAAAAATTGGAAAATAATTACTCTAAAACCTTAGAGAAAATTGACTTATAACCCCTATCTACTCCTGTAAAGACTGAGTGATTGGCTGGTGAGAGAGCTCAGTGGTCTAAAGTGCCTGCTAAGGCAAGCTTAGGCAGGCTCAGGGGACCACAGTGAGATCCCTGGCACCACATGTTGCACCAGTCCTGGTCCCAGGTGTGCTGAGCCAGTGATAAGAGTCTGGGCACGGTGGTACATGCCTGTAATCTCAGCACCAGGGAGGCTGAAAACAGGAGGATCATTATGAGTCTAAACTATGTAGTGACCTGCTGGGCAAGTGCAAGGTCGTGAGTTCGAACCCTGGTCCCACAAAAAAAAATAAATAAATAAAAATAAATAAATAAATAAATAAAATAAACTATGTAGTGAGACCCTGTACCAAAAAAAAAAAAAAAAAAAAAAAAAAAAAAAAAAAAAAAAAAAAAAAAAAAAAAAAAAAAAAAAAAAAAAAAAAAAAAAAAAAAAAAAAAAAAAAAAAAAAAAAAAAAAAAAAAAAAAAAAAAAAAAAAAAAGAAAGAAAAGAGAAAAAGAAAAGAAGAAAAGAAAAGAAAGAAAGAAAGAAAGAAAGAAAGAAAGAAAAAGGCCAAGTGACAATTTTTGCAGTAAAAAATATAATGAAAGTAAGAAGCTTAGGGTGGGCTCAGCAGCCCAAGGAAAGGATGGTGGAGAAATTAATGAACTAGAAGGTAGAACAACAGAAATTACCCAAACTGCATTACAGTAAGGAAAAACCTTTTAAACAATGAACAGAGTTTCAGAATCAATTGGGACAAAATTAAACAAAACAAAACAAAACAAAAAAAACCCATCCTGAATCCAAGAGAAAATGGAGAGTGGCTAGGGAACACCACAGATAAACAGATGCCCATGGCCAGTGGGCTTGTTTGATTCCTTCCAGGAAAGAAGCACAGGGCTCAAAGCAAGGGAAATGAACACACTAGACCCTCTTATGACAGAAGTGACATTGTTGAGTGGCTAAGTCCAAGTATGAATGTAAGTATCTTCTCAAATTTTGGGCTGAGGTATTAAGGAAAAACTAAAAGTCCTTTTAAAGTTGAAACATCTTATCTGAATGTTTGAAATACTGGAAATTAAATCTCTTACCCATATTGAGAGGAGCAGCACAAAAGATCAACAGGATACCTTCTAAGACCCAAGACCAGTCACAAAATGAGTTAAACATACTTAATGTTACACCATTCCAATAGTGGTGGCTTCAATTCAGGATTTTTTCCCAATCCCACTGGCAGTACTGGATATAGGTTTTCTCCAAAAGGCTTTCTTACCTCATAGAAGAAGGGATGTCCGGCCATATCAAAGATATTAACTTTGATTTCTCTGTCTCTGACTTGTACCCTGCAATGTTCAAATGCAATCAATCCCAAAGGTCATGGTTTCTGATTCACATTAGCATCATTTATGAATTGTAAAAAGAAATACATGTGAAGTGAGAGGCTTTCTTTGTGCCTCTACTTAGCTCCATATAATTTTTTTTTTTTTTTTTTGCTTTTTGAGACAGGGTCTCACTGTGCAGTTCAGGCTGGCTTTGAGCTCACTTTTGTAACCCAGGCTGGTCTCAAACTCACAACAATCCTCCTGCCTTAGCCTCCCAAGTGCTGGGATTACAGGCGTGCGCCACCACGCCCGGCTAGCTCCATATAATTTTTACATTAGGAGCCAGACAGATGAAAAGCACTGAACCCACCTTGAATGATTACATGTGTTTATCTTCACTTCATCCCAAATTACTTTAGGCCAGGCCCCTGAGCCAACAAATAGTGGTTATTACCAGGTGCAAAAGGTTTGTGCTCCCCTAGGAAGAAACCCTAATTCTATTTGGTCACTATGCAATAGAGTGACACAGACATAATGATGCTGTCCGTTCAATTTTCCCCTCTCTCTCTCTATCTCTTTTTTTTTTTTTTTTGTACCAGGAATTGAACTCATAACTTTGCACTTGCCGGGCAGGTGCTGTGCCACTGAGCTACTTCTCCAGCCCACATCTTATTTACTCTTGTCATCTTTATTTGAGCCATAATCCATTTGTTTTCAGAAACAAATTTGGAAGCAAAGAACAAAAGGGGAATCATTCATAGTAGAAATAACTACTGTTAACAAGTTAACAACATAGTCTGTTTTTAGTCTGTCTTCTGGTGGTATGATCTTTCTTTCTTTCTTTCTTTCTTTCTTTCTTTCTTTCTTTCTTTCTTTCTAGACAGGATCTTGCTAAGTTGCTATGTTGCCCAAGCTGGGCTCAAACTTGTGACCCTCCTGCTTCTGCCTTCAGAGTGCTGGGATCATAGGTCTGTGCCACCATGCCCAACTGGTTTCTAGTTGTTGCTTAGGACAGAGTCTACAGGATCTCACTATGTAGATTGGACTCATAGTGATTCTCCTGTTTTCAGCCTCCCAACCACTGGGATTACAGGCATGTGCCACCATGCTCAGTCTCAACCACCATCTCAGTGCACCCCCAGAGGTGGGGCCAGCACAGCATGCCTGGGATCAAACCCTGGCCGCTGCACTCTGCCTAAGCAGGCACTTTAGTTCACTGACTTACCAGGCCAGCCCTTCCAGTCATTTATAAAGAAAAAATTCATCACTGAAAAATTATGAATGGACATTACAAATAATTTAAACATTAAAAAGACCCCAAAGTGAATACTTAAAGGTTACCTCAAGCCCTGATAAGTAGAATAGTCTTCATTAATACAGATGAGCACCACCACAGGCTCTTTTTATGCATACAATATAAACATAAATATTCTTATAAAATGAGATTATACTTTTATAAAGATAAATAGTATAAATTTACTTTTTGCTAGATTGAACAGAAGAAAAGAAACTGAAAAGAACGGAGAGAGGGGCTGGGGAGATAGCTCTGAGGCACAAGTGCCTGCCTGGCAAGTGCAAGGTTGTGAGTTTGAACCCTGGTCCCACAAAAAAAAAAAAAGAATGGATAGAAATTACTAAACTTTAAATATCACTATTCAGCCGGGCGTGGTGGCTCACGCCTGTAATCCCAGCACTTGGGAGGCTGAGGCAGGAGGATTGGTGCGAGTT
>PVJA010020728.1:0-36597 GCA_004027025.1 Myocastor coypus | reverse complement strand
AGCAGTTACACAATTTTGACACAGATATTTGGAAATTCAAGGAAATACAAAATTGTAGCCTGTCAAGAATATGGTTTTTGGCCCAGTCTCTTATTTTCAAGTACTATTCTTGAGAGAATGACAGTAACTGAGTTTACACCAGGAGCAGTACATATCAAAAAGACAAGAGTGACATGTATTCCAAACATAATTTTAGTGTCACATTGTGCTATAATCAATATGCTGAACCTTTTGAAGGTTCTTGAGACCAATATCTGATTCATCCTGTGTACATAAGTGTATGGTTTTGCTATTGATGTTTTCTGCTTTGTCTGCTATGTTTCCTTTTGATGTTTTAAGCTTGAGGTTAGGAAAGGATGTTTTGGATGATTAGGAATGACCACTTTCCTTTCCAAGGGTGGGCCTCAGTTATGCACTCCTCACGTTGCCTGGCTCCTGTTGTCCTGGGAATCGTTCCTTGTGAATTTGGATTTATTCAAATGAATGTAAGACTAGGATTGGGAAGTAGTTTAATGGAACATACCTGAGTACACACCCATTTTATCCCTTTTTAAGAAATATATTAACTTGGGCAAATCGATGAGAGCCAATCTAGTACTATTTGTTCTAGGGCTAGATAGTCATTGCTAGTTTCTTTTGGAAACACTTGGATGACATCATTTATTAAAGCTCAATTCATGACAATTTTTACTAAACATTTAAACATTCTTTTGAAGTCAAATAATAAAATTTTTCATAAGAACCTATAATGAGAATATACTAAGAATGTGTAATTTTCTCTGGGTTTCTGATTATTAATTAGATAGCTGTCAACCTTGTTATAAGCTTGTGCTTGTAAACTTAGATTCACAATGTTGAATTGAAGCACTAGGATTTTAACTGGAAAAAAACCACTGCCATACTTTGCAAATGCTACTGTGCACCAAAATTTTGCTCCTCTTTTAGTATTTCTTTTGCTGGTCTAAATTTGACATTCATTGCCATGAATTTGAAAGTATATCTATTGTAAAATTCACATCATCACCTCTATAAAAGTTTATAGTTACATGAAAATTAGAAATGTAAGTCAGTGCCATTTTCTGTTATAACTTTCAATTAAAAAGAAATAGGATTTTTAAGGAAATAAAAATTATCAGAAGTATTTTCACATAAATACATTTTTTTTTTTGACTGGATTCTAACATAATGGGAGCTGATGTCATTTTCTATTTTGGTGTGATTTTATTGATGTCTTTTTAACCCCTGATGAACACAGACCTTCTCCAAGTAGTTTTGCTGATAGGAAACATTTAAAACTTGGTAATATAGGGTGATCTATTATCTCGGTGTGCATTTTCTTAAAGATTATATTGGTGTTTCTAAAGGAAGTTGGAACCTGGTTCTTACAGGAACAGATTTACATGAAAATTCTTCACTAAAGGAGAGAGATTTTTCTGACCTACAACAAAGTAGAATTCACTAATGGTGACAATGTTAATGAAAAGGCTTTACACACTGTTAAGTTTTTTACAGAGCTACATGGCACATAATGGGCCTATAATGATGGCCCTGAAATGGGTAAAAATATAGGAGAATTTCCTAGTACAAAAGCTAGTGAGAAATTTGACCATATATTCTTTAGTATAGGCAATGGGATTTTTATTCAATGATAATCTGTATGCATTTACAGTTAGTATGAGTTTTAAATTATTTTCCTCCTCTTAACTAATAAAATGTATTGGGAAAGTTATTGTTCAGACAACATGGCAAATTTATGGGAAATTTATAGTATCTGTCAGAGTATTTTGAATTTATAATAGAAGATGCTAGAATGTACACCATTTAAAGTTGAGTGGCTATAATAAGATGCAATGTAATAGTTTTTCATTTTCAGGTTTTATAATTGCACTTATCTCAAAATCTCCTATTTTACTCTTAATGGTAAACCTAGAAGTCACTTAATAGGCAGAAATATTCATTTGTCATATTTTATTTTAATTATTACGATATACAGGTGAACTTTGATTTCACAGACTTCTAGTTTTATAATTACTGTCATCATGGGAAATGTTTCCTCACTTTGAAGTGGTCATAACAATACTTATCTTTTATAGTTAGCAAGTATTAAGATGTGATGTATGGAAATAATTTCAACTCAGTGTCTAAATGTCTGAGAAACGGTAGCTATTATCAAAATAACTTCCAAAGGCTCTTTTGGGTAGAGGTAATTAAGCAATTTGTCATTCAGTCTAGGATCATCTTTGGAATCAGTGTAAAAACTATTCATAATTATGTTAGCAAAATAGGCATAAAACAGGAGTCTGGGCAAGCTGAGAACTATAGTCTCACTTCTGAAACATTAGTCCTACAGATAGGCTTGTTATGCATAGGAAAAATTAGACTAGCCTTTGCTGTAATATAAACTCTGCAATTTGAGTTGTTCTCCTTTTCATGATTTGTGCTGTTGCATGGATTTTAAGTCATAATTAAGAGGAGAAAAATTATTTTTGATGATGTGGAATACAGAATCTCTGTGATTGGACAAAACACCTTTACATGAAAAACACCAAATTAAAATATGGACCAACTTCTTTTTTTTTTTTAACATTGAAAGAAGTAAAGCCTTGAGACAGACTAATTACCTGAGTTAAATCTACAAAATTAACTGAAGAAAAATTGGAGGTACAATCTCTAATCCACAGTATCCACTTATCTGTAGTTTTGGTTTCAATGGTTTAAGTTACCTGATAGAAACTTAATTTTTGGAAATACAAAATAGAAAAGTCCAGAAAGAAAAGTTTAGAAGTATTGAATTTCATACTCTACCAAAAAGCATGGCTGAAATTTCAGGTCATTCTGCTCTATCTTTCCAAGATGGGAATTATTTATTTTTTTGCCCAGTGTATCCACACTGTACAAGTTACACATTCATTAGTCATTTAGGCATCTTCATGATCAGATTCACTATCCAGTTGTTACAGTGCTTCTACTCAAATAATTCTTATTTTACTTAGTGTTTGTCCCAATGTTAAAAATTAGAGAAGGCTAGTGATTTTGTTACAATATATTAAGTGTTCAATCTTCTGGTTCACTTTCTTTGAGTAATTTATAAATTAAACTGATCATAGTTATGTATATATATGGAAAGCATAAAATGTATGAAATTGAGCATTCTCTGTAAATTATGTTGTCCATTGGGGGATCTTGGACTCTATTCCCTTGAGGTAAGAAGGTGAATTACTGTGAGATTTGGGGTTTTAATTACTTATTTTCAGTGTTATCACGGAAATGGAAAGTTGGTCTTATCATATCTGAATATTGGATACAGTATATCATTGAATCTAAACAATACATACTGACCAGGGGCAAGCC
The DNA here is from genome assembly GCA_004027025.1 of Myocastor coypus. NCBI lineage: Eukaryota > Metazoa > Chordata > Mammalia > Rodentia > Myocastoridae > Myocastor > Myocastor coypus. Next base: position 33,246 of record PVJA010020728.1, on the reverse strand, counting down.
TGAATTAATCAGTACTGTGTTTTGTTGGGTGGGAGGGAAGTTATTTTTCAAACATTATGCATTTGGATTTTATTTGACCCTGAATAATTCATACTCAAAATAATTCTGATCATAGAGTCATTTATTTTAAATGAAAAGTGACATTTTTAGATAGAAGGGAAAGACTAAAAAAGAGGAAGAGTATCAAAAATTAAGACACTGGGCACTACAATGTGGCTTAGGCAACCCGATGACAAAAGCAAGCAATGGGGTCAGAAAAACACAGTGTCAATCCTATTACACTTACCTAATCTCTTGCCCTCATTTAGTGACGTGTACCAGTATGTAACTGCTTTTATCATATTCTATAGTATCAGTGATTGATAGAGAATACCAATTCCAAGTTAATTCTAAGATGTTTGATACTCAGAAAGACAGTGATGTCATGCTCAAGTACCTGTGTTACAGAGGGAGAACATCACTAAGCTTTTCTCCTGTAGGGTTAAGAATATAAGCTTACAGACCAAAATTTAGAGAAAAAGAAGGGCTACAATATTTTGGTCCTAGCCCTTCAAGGTCAGTGAGGACTCAGGACATAAGTGCTATAACATCCTATAACTCAGTGGTTCCCCAAATTTTCTGTTCAAGGATATTATGGAGCTACAGAGGAAAGGGATTGAAGATACATAGCCTGCCAAAGGAGAGTCACCTAGAGCGAAAACATTCTCTTGGGCTTTCACAGAGAGCAAACTGGTCAAGCAATGGCCATGACTCTTCCAAATGGCTGACTCTGACAAGAGTTCTACAGAGCACTCTACATGGTTCTAAAGTAAATCCTGAGGGGATTTGACTGACCTTGAGAGCAACAAAAGTTCCATGTTTTGCTACACAGATCTTCATTAAACTTGCCCTTAACCACCCAGCAGAAAAGTGTAGCTACAAGGCATAAAATGTAAAGCTAGATTAGAATGCTGAGCTGTTAAAGGCTTAAATCAACAGCTTCCAACACTGCCAGTTTTATGAATAACGCACTGTGATTATGGAACATTGGATTATGTATACAACTACTTTCTCTTAGTTCAATGAGAAGAAATTTTATTGTACAAATAATGATTTAAAAAATTATACCATCTACACCCTGTGCTCTGTATAACTAAAAGGTGGACAGAAATATGCATTATATCAAATATTGAAATGTACTACTAACATGTTTTGAAACTGTCACATTGTTATACACTGTTACTTCTTATTAAAAGTAATAAAATATTAAAAAAAGAAAAATATAATGTGCATTTCAGGACAACAATAGCTGACACTTACTGACTGCTAGTTATACTGAATAACATAATGCTCCATGTGCAATATTTAACACTTGTAGCATATGATGTAAATAACATGATTATTCTAAATTTAAATAGTAAAGAAAGATACAGCAAATTGAATATTATTAAATCTGACTGGATACACCATGATTTCATTCCTCTTACTTTTTTTTAAATTTTTTTTATTTATTAATATTTTTTCTTGTTTAAGAACCTTTATTTGTTTATTCACTCATTTTTATGGCCAGCTCAGCCCACCCCGAGGGCAGGGCTGGCGCAGCATGTGGTGCCGGGGATCGAACCGCAGTCCCTGAAGCCGCCCAAGCTTTCCCAAGCAGGCGCTTTAGACCACTGAGCCATCCCGCCGGCCCCATCATTCCTCTTACTTTGTTCACAGATACCTAGTTTATAAAAAAACATCAATCACATCTGCAGAAGTCAAGGTAGCTTCCGGAGATAGATAAAGCATGCCACAACAGAAGAAGTGTAAGTAAGGAAAGTGTGGCAAACTGGTCATATGCTAAGAAAATGGGACAAGTCATAGAACAAGAAGGTGCATAATAGCAGCAATAAAGTAAGCACATTTTTCAGAAATGGGCTGTATTAGCGATGAACATCAAAGAGAAAATTTAGTAAATTTTAAGATTCATGGATTCATAATGTAAAGATAAAGGATAAAGCAACTTTTGGAAAAATCCACTGCTAATACTGAGAACAGAAAAATAATTATGTGAGGGCACCTAATAAATAATAACTGTATCAATCCCTCCCATTTAATTCAGCATCATGCTTCCATAACCCACTTAGTTTTTGTAGAAAACTAGTAGTTACTGTAAGTAATTTTGAAGTTGAGACAATCAGAGCACAGACAGGTTCTGTGAACTGCTTGTGGTTGAACAGTTAGGGAGTAGCCACACTAGGATTCTAACCTGTCTACCTAGGTCCTAAGCCGGTGTTCTTACTCTAAATTACATCAATTTTAGAAAGTTTCTACCAGTAAACACTAGAATGAAGTTAAAGGGATTCTTAAAATTTTCTCATTGCTGCCTTCCAGACAGTACAGTGAAATCATTTCAGACAGAAATCTGCAACAGCGATCCTAGCGGCTGCCAATCTAGCAGGCGTCAACATGTAATTCTAGTGCTTAATTCTTCTTAAGCCATACCTTTAAGATACACTTTCTTGGCTTGTTGGGTATTGCCATGCTGTAAAAGTATGTTGGGCATGAGGTAAACATCACGTAGGTCTACTGGACCTCTGGTTGTGGCTGAGGTAGCCACATCCTCAGGTAATCAGGGCTCATTTACATTGGATGGTGACCTAAATATCTGGGGGAAACCAAGAGCCCGGGCTGCCACGTATCTCCCCAAACTCCATAAACCTGGATGAAGATGTGGCTCTACCTTGACATCTACCTGGGCATCTTTTTCAAGATTCTTGTATTGCCTGTGTATAAAGGGCACCATAGAGCCCCTGGTGCTTTCATATGCAGCCCCGTGTTGGGGGAAAGGCAAGGAAAAAGCACATCCCAGGTGAACATCTCAAAGTCGCTCTTCTCATATTGTGAGTAGTTCTGTGTGTGACTGCTGTAGCCTTCCAAGTGGCAGCATTATGACAAACAGACTGCAAGAGAGCACTTCACTTAAAACAGGAAACAGAACTTGGTACGAGAAAGTGTGATTGGATTTGAAATTCATTTCAGCCTTACATTGGATAACGGAAGAAAAACAAGAGCTGTTAGTTTCTTGAACTAAAAATGTCAACATGGTAAATGTTTGGATGGATGTGGAAAATAGTCCAAGGTTTTTGTTTCACTTCCTGTTAACAGCTTTATTGAAATGTAATTGACATACAATAAACTGTATATGCTTAAAGTATATAATTTAACGGATTCAACATATGAATATAACTGCAAAACCAGCTCCACAATGAGCAAGCATGTGGATCTCTCCCAAGTATGTGGTCCTACTTCCCAGATCCATCCTTCCCTCCTGCCCTGGTGCTCGCTCAGCCTCCCTTGGCCAGCTCAGCTCGGCTTTCTGTCACTATGGGTTCGTTTGCATCTTCTAGAACAGGAGTTGGCAAACTATAAGGCTTGTGGGCCAGAAGTCTCTTTTTATAAATAAAGTTTTATTGGAACACAGCCATATTCATTCATTGTACTATAATGCTAGAGTCATTATAACTGAAACATAGCAGCCTCCAAATATTTACTATAAAGATACAGAGAAGCTAAACTCTTTTCTCCATTATAGTTACTATAAATAGATTCATGGGGTACGTACTCTGCTTTTGGTGGGAGTTTGGGTTTCTTTATACAGTGTAATTGTGAGTTTCATCCATGTTTTTGCATGCATTAGAGCTCCTTTAGTATCATTTTTGAAAATTGCTTTTGTTTTATGTATTTGCTATACTTCTTTTTTATTACTAAGTACTGATCTATTGCATGAGTTAATACTCAGGCTTTATTATTTATCTATCCATTGAGTTGTTTTCAGTTCAAAACAGTTCAAAAATTGTGGAGAACTTCATTGTATAGTATTTGTGTGGCCAGGAACTCTGTGTACTTTTGGACAAACACCTGGGGGAGGAATGATTGGCCTATGTAGTAGACGTATGGTGAACTTGGTGACAAACTGCTCAACTGTTTGAAGTGGTGCTTCTGTTTTTTCTGGGGGTGGGGGGGGAACATAAGAATTTCGTCTCCTCACATTCTCACTACGCATGGCACAGTCACTATTAAGGTTTACACTTTTTGCTCACAACCTTATGCAGAAGTATCTCACTGTAATTTTAAATTTAGCATATGTTCAAGTAATGCATCTCTGTATTTTTTGGTAATACATTCAGATCTTTATTTTATTTGTATACTTATCAATACTATATTTTAAAATTACTTAATTGTGTCCATATAAATCCTTTGCCCAGTGCACTGGTTACAAGAGTTTTCTTGCAGCCTATAGATCATGTTTTCAGTCTCGTGACAGTGTTTGCTGAGGGCTGGGGCTGTAAACTTTGATGAAGTCTGACTTGCCAGTGCCTTTTGCTGTTGTTCTTGTTGGAGACTGTTGTGAGCTAGCCTACGGGCACTCGTCCACGGAGCTAATGTTCTCTCCCTCCTTTTCAGACAGTGTTCCCCCAAGTTGCTGGTTCTGCTCATAAACTGATGGTCCTCCTCCCTTAGATTTCAGATATCGGGGATTACGAGTGCACACGGTGAACAGTACATTTTCACGGATTGTCCTCCTGTACTTCTGATATTATGTTAAGAACTAGCTCCCTAGATCAAAGACCAAGAAGCTTTCTTTTTCTACAGATTCATCATTTTTCGTTTTTGTTCTTTTGCTTTCTCCTCAATATAGGCGTTTACTCCTTCCTTTGTTAGTACATTTCCAGTGAATGAGGATTATAATTATCATGGGGAGTTGGTACATGTACCTAATACATCTTAATTATCTTAATTATTTGCTCCCTCATCTATTTTTTTTTTTTTTTTTCTGAGATAGGGTCTCGCTATGCAGTTCAGGCTGGCCTTGAGTTCATTTTTGTGGCCCAGGCTGGTCTTGAACTCACACAGATCCTCCTGCTGCCTCAGCCTCCCTAGTGCTGGGATTACAGATGTACGCCACCATGTCCAACTCCCATCTAATTTTTTTTTTTTATCCCCTGATCTTCTATTTTTTCCCTACTCCTTCTAACTCTTGATCTTCCCTCTTGCAAAAGTTCATTACTTTCTTTTTTTTCCTTTTCTGGATTTTATTTTAAAGTTTTAAAATTACAATATCAGCAAATTTCTCCTGGTACAACTAACACCTGTTTAAAAAAAAGGCGGGGGTGGGGTAGCGCAAGTGTGCAATTTTCCATATTAAAAATACAAGACAGACAACTGTACAGGTTTTTTCTCCCAGCTCCTGATGTAAAACCTAAGTAGTGGCCCTAGGTATGCATATATACAAATACACACACATGCACATAGATCTAGCTCTATAACTACATAGCAAATTCAAAATCAACTGCAGTATGTCTTACTGTCCACTCCCTGCCCCTTCCCCTCCCACCTATGTCTACTTAAAAAAAAGACTCTGAAGTAAAAAGAGGTCGGGGAGTTTTTAAGCAGCTGCTGGTGAGACTGGAGCCCTACTAGACCAAGCAAAACCATGTCTTTAGTGAAGGAAAAAAACACAGAGAAAAAAAAAAGTAACCAAAGACAATAATAATCCATCAAATTGTGTGAAAAACCCAAGTTTCAACAGGGCACACTGAGGCACTTGGCTAACTGACTCCTCGTCCTTCCCCCAAAGTTTCCGTTCCCATCAAGAGACTTGGCCAAAGCCAAGAGGTCCCTTCTCCACGGCTGGTTCTAGCTGACCAGGAGCAGCTAGTTTCTCCAAGCAACTATCACTTGTCCCCCTTCTCTTCCCTGAGACAATAGGGAGGCCAAAAGGGGGACTCAGACGGTGGAGAGAAGGGCCTTAGGACCCCCTGCTGCCCCTCTCCCCTGCAAAGTTGGGAAAATTTTCACAGGGGTGGCCAACTTTAAACCTTAAAGATACTCTTACACACCTTTAACATTAATTCCCAGGCTCCCTCTCCTCTAAGAGAACATAATGCTGAGCCTGTTCTCTCCTTCCCCATCTACGCTTATAGCAACCCCCCTAACAGAACACACCCCACACAAACCCGAACCCCGCAAGATTAATAGCGAATCGATAAAACAAAATACAAGTACATCCTCATCATTACAGAGATGAGATTTGTTGTTGTGGTCCTTGCACGAGTGGTGAAGAAAAGCAATTATTCCACAATTTCTGAGGAATCCAAAGTCTGTCTCTTATAAAGTCAGAACAAATGGGGCAAAGGAGGGGCCTGGCAGGATGGCTCAGTGGTCTAAAGCGCCTGCTTGGGAAAGCTTGGGCGGCTTCAGGGACCGCGGTTCGATCCCCGGCACCATATGCTGCGCCAGCCCTGCCCTCGGGGTGGGCTGAGTCGGCTATAAAAATGAGTGAATAAACAAAGGTTTCTGTAACAAGAAAAAAATAAATAAATAATTAAAAAAATGGGGCAAAGGGTTGCAGAGAATCAAGGAAGAAAGGAAAAAAGTATTTATAGAGAATAAGAGAGAGGAGTGTTGGTAAGAAAATGCTTCCTTGTCCCTTCTTCTTGCCGGCCTTCTTGGCACTGGACTTGGCTCTGGGCTTCACTGGTTTGGCCTTCTTGGGCTTGGATGACTTGACTGGCTTGACCTTGACAACCTTGGGATTTTTGGCTTTCTTGGGTGTGGCAGCCGGCTTCTTGTTGGCCTTCTTGATCGGGGTGGCTTTAGGTTTCTTGCTTGGATATATATATATATATATATGCAGCATTTAAGCGTATGCATCCGACTTACTCACTTAACAACTTGATATTATGGGCCTGAGTTGCCGCTACTCACTGATGAATGCCTTCAGTTTTGCCTTCTTCATGGCACAGTGGCACTCTGTTACCTATAAACACTGAATTTTTGTTGTTTGTTTCTCTGTTGATGGACACAATGGCCATTTCTAAGACTCGGTCATTATATGTTGTGCTGCTGTAAGCAAGAGCACTCATGTGTTCCTGATATGATGTCTAGCTCTTTCAGGAAGATACTTCGGAGGGGAATAACTGGGTCAAACAGAACTCTTAGGATTTTAGTTAGATCTGTGATTCATTTTGAGTTGATTATTCTCTATGGTGTAAAGTATGGACAATTATTTTCCCTTTTCTTTAATCTTTCTTTTTGTTCCTTCCTCCTGTCCTCCTTTCTCACTTCCTTTCTTTGATTATATAACAGTTCCCTAACTATTGCTGACAAGACTGGAAATTTAAAGTTTTCACTTTTGTTGTTTAAACACTTGTTTAAAGTGAATTGATTGTATAAATGTGAATATATTGAATGTTGTGAATATGTTGGGATATAGTATAAAGAAAGACACAGAGTGAGGAGTAATGCAAAAGAATAGTGCAGAGAATGATTCTGGTTTGTTTCGCACTACTTATTTTGACATGCATATCATATTTGTAGTATTCCAGTTTTATGAGGATTAAAGTAAGGTGGTGCTAAGCTGTTAGTTTTGTTATTTTTTAAAATCCTTCAGGTATAACTTATATCTCTTGTATTTCCTGTGTAGTCCCTCAAGAATTTTAAAACTCTATTATTAAAATTTAGAAAGTGGCCTGTTGGTTTTAACTAAAATTTAGTTGGATCTGTGGTTTAATTTGGAGATAATTGAAATCTTAACACCTTTGACCTTTCAAACAAACTATTTAGGTGTTCTTTAATTTCTTTTGCCTTTCACATGTTTTTGTTAGATGTATTGCTCAGATTTCATATTTTTCTTATGTTGTACTTTATATTGCTTGCTTATTTATTTTTATGGCTGGCTCAGCCTGCCCTGAGGGCAGGGCTGGCACAGCATGTGGTGCCGGGGATTGAACTGCGGTCCCTGAAGCCGCCTAAGCTTTCCTAAGCAGGCGCTTTAGACCACTGAGCCATCCTGCCAGGCCCCTGTTGTACTTTATATTAACATAAACATTTCTGAGTTTCTTACTGTTAACATATGGAATATAGATAATTTTTATGCATTGATCTTGTATATGGTTAAACCTGTTTGTTTAGGTCTAGGATGTAGCTTTCATCTAATTTTTACACTAATGATAATGTATAGGAAGACAGCTTTATGTTGTTTTCAATACGGTTGAATGGCATTTTAAAATTATGTATTTATTACAGTTACATTAGTCAAAACTGGAAGTATAATGTCGTATAAAATTGGGAAGAGCAGATACCCTGCCATTTTTTTCTCTGCCTTTGGATGGAAATCACTTAGTTTTTCCTCACTGAGATGTCACTACTTCTACTTTGGTTGCTTGACATACTGCCTTTATCATGCTGAAGAAATTCTCTTGTTTTTCTAATTGGTTCAAAGTTTTTTTAGGAAAAATGAGCACCGAGTTTTGTCAAATGCTTATTTTGCAAATATTGAGATGATCTTTTAGTACTTTTCTAATTTATTAAAATGATAAATATACTGAGTAATAATTTAATATCAAATCATTTCTGCATGCTTATATATAAGAAAACAAATAACACAATTTAAATATTGGCAAAGAACCTGAATAGATAATAATCAGAAATAGAAATTTATATCTATGTCTATATCTATACCTATGTAAAAATCTGCCTTAGATTTAGATGCATTAACATTTACAGTTTTGATAAATTTACCTATTTATTATTATGAAATGCTATTCTCTATTTTTAATACTATTTTTTGCTCCAAAATATACTTGATATAAATATATTACTAGATTTTCACATTAGTGTAATATATCTATTTTGCAATTCTTTTACTTTTAATTTATTTGTCTTTTTATAATAAAATACATTTCATATAGGCAGCACATAATGGCTAATAATTTTACTTAAGCCGATGATCTCTAATTTAGGGAATTTAGATCATTTACACTTATTGTGATTTTTCCTATGCAAGGCCTAAGTCTATCATTTTTATATTGGATTTTTAATTTGCATTCTTTTCTGTCTTATAGTTCTTAAATATATTTCTATAATCCTGTTAGTCTCCTTTTGGGGATTATTTGCTACAAGCACTTGTTTGGCTTTTATTCCTTTTGCATTTATCATATACAATTTTATCTCAATCTGCCCTTAAACAATACTATTTTATGTATTACATTAGAAATCTCAAATAGTATCATTCAATTTCCCATCCTAGCTTTTTTTTTTTTTTTTTTTAATGTATTTAGTTCAGGGTCTACAGGTTCTTACTACACAGATTGGTCTTGTAGTGATCCTCCTGTTTTTAGCCTCCCAAGCATTGAGATTGCAGGTGCTCATCACCACATCCAGTCTCAGTCGCTGTCTCAGGTGGTTCGGGGAGGCGGGGTGGGGCAGGGCCAGCACGGCACACTGAATATCGAGCCCTGGTCCCTTTGCCTGTCTAAACAGGCACTTTAGTCCACTGAGCTATCTGGCCCACCCCTGTTTTTTTTTTTTTTTTTTTTTTATTTAAATAGACAATTCCACTTCAAATCGTTAACTTTATTAGTTTAAGAGCTCATGTTAAAAACATTAATACAAGCCTGGACTTTGACTTGGTGAACTCCTATCAATAATGAGGGAGAAGCGCACTGTGACCCTTGTACATGGAGGAGGCTAAAGGCTCAGGTGGAGTTGCCTGGACTTTGTTAAACCTCTATAGCTTAAAACACAATAGTCTCAGGTCTTTTAGGCCCTTCTGGATATCCCACAGGGTATCTACATTTGTCTCGAGTTAAGCAACTTCTTTACCTTCCAGCTTCTGGTTGATAATGATAGTTAATCCCTGAGCATTCAGAATGCATTGAAATTTACTTCCAGGCACACCATGCTTGGGAAATCAACTTAGTTTCCAGGTAACATATATGAGGTGATAACGAGATGATGTGGTCAGGACTGCCCTTGATCAGAGGAGTAGTGCCTGTGAAAACATTAACATTTCTCTGCTCCAGACTGAGAGGACTGTCCCGCTTTTGCTGATGGACTCCAGTCGTTACCACCATGAACTGCAAACTGGTAGTTACAGAGGAATACTTACCTGCCTCAAATTTAAATGTCTCAGGAAATAAGTTTCCATGTAGCAGATCCATTGCTTCTCTCTGATTTTGTCTTCCAGAACATCCACAAGAGCAAGTTCATCAGCCAGAGATTTTCAGGAGTGGTGATGGCACACACCACTCCTCCCAGTTCGGCACCCACTGCAGTGACGTTTGTTACCTCTACCTCTTCTTCCACAACTCATATGATGAGCTTTTTCTTAATGGTTGCCACTGTACATCCCTGAGAGAAGGCTCTGGTGGTGCAGAGGGGCCAGCATCTCAAATGTTCAGTTATTTAAACAGACTGGAATAATAAGAAGTGGTGGAGTATATGAACTTTCCATGTGTAGGAGTGCCACTAATGTTTCAGAGCTTCTGCTCCCTTTATGTGGTTTTGTGGTCTGCCTGCTGTCAGTTCCTTCTACCTAAGGGGCTAACGTAATTATAAGAGGTGAGATGGTGACTGACTCGTCCCTGTGGTTGCCAGAGCAGATGTTTAATCTGTTGAGCTATCTCACTGGCCCTCTAATAGCTTTTGATATTCTCTTCTTTGGCTGATATTTATTATTGTGCTTGGGTATAGATTTATGTTGGTCATGGCTAATTATAGTTCTATATGCCTCATTAAACTGTCAGATATTTTTCTCAAGCTTGGGAAATTTTATGCCCATCATTTTCTATGCTCCTCTATTTTTTTATTGATGTCTTCTTTAGGTGTGTTGAGCAATTCTTTCATTATGTGACATGTCTTTTTTTTTCATTTGAGAGATTATTTGTGATCTAATTTCTCCTATAGCCTAATAGAGTTATTTGTTTACTTCATTTGCTGTCATTTCAGGAATTTAACATGTGTGACTTCCAAGTTCTTCTATGTCAGTGTCTCCTGGACTTGCTCATTTTGGGTTAGAGGTCTGAGACTGCATTTGCTCTCTCTTTCGACATTGTTGAAACTCCTGGAATTTACTGGGCCTCAGTGTCATTCCTCTGACTGTGGGGACGGGAGATAAGGCATGACTCCCTAAGGTTCCCAAAGCTCTCTGGAGCTAAGCTATACCCCCATTATGGTTAGGCAATGTAGCATGGCTCACTGAGTTTCTTACATGTTAGTTTACTAAATGTAACTTCACTGAATATGTTTTTTAAATTTGAGGGAAATATAAATGGGTATGTATGTATAATTGGATCCAAGCATTTATAAATTTTACTTTGAATCTTCCTAATTTTACAGTCTTATAAATATTGTACTTTGTTACCAAAAGTAGTTTGTCCTTTTTGAGTTCTGATTTTATGATTTATGAGATGGATCCTGTACAGTGCATAGTCTAGGGCTAATGGTTAGCTGATTACTTTGTTAAAACCTTTTATTTTGTGGGCATCTAATTGTTTTTAGCTCTTCATGTACTAAATATTAGTTCTCTTATGAATATTTGGCAACTTTTTCCATTCTTTAGGTTGCCTAAATGATAATCTATGGCTTGCATTGGTGAGTATAATTTTCAACAATAAGTTTAATTTTAATTTTTATATGTAAGTACTGATCAAATCTTCTTAATAAAGACATATTCAAAACCTCAAGAGTAACTATCAGTGACAAAATTTATATCAATATGTAACAAAAAGTATAAGCCCAGCCAAAACTAATATATATATATATATATATATATATATATATATATATATATATATATATATATATTAAAGCCTCAGCATTAAGGATTAATGGCATTGTTGATACTTTGCAATAAAAAATTGGATTTGGTTATAGTTTGGGCACTTAGTCTCTAACACATTTACTATCAGTGGTCTACATGAAAATTAGAGACCTTCCACGTTATTCTACCTAATGCCTAATTGTTTATCTTTTATTGTGTAGTTGATTTCTTTTTTTTACTTTAGATAATTATCTTCATGTGCCCAATAATTACTAATGAATAAATTTGAGTTACCACTGGCTGATCTCAAATTTCTTTCTGTGCAATTTTCTTCTCTCTGGTACTCTGTGAATTTTCTAGTTTCTTCCATCATTTCTCCAACTCTGCTAATCCTGTGATGGCTGTGGTTTCCAGGTATTTGTTTCTCCCTGCAGTTCTTCATGGTTGTAGACCTGAGAGCTTATTTCTTTTTTTTTTTTTTTTTTTTTTTTTTTTTTTTTTTTTTTTTTTTTTTTTTTTTTTTTTCTATCTTTGTGGTTATCACTGATCTCCTGAAGTCAAGTGTGTTTGGTGTCACTCTCTTAAATATTTTGGGTGAAAAGGTTAAATGTAGTCTTTGTTGCTTTAGTTTTTTGCTGGACTTAAAATTAAAAATTAAACTTACTGTCAAAAATTATGTTCACCAATGCAAGCCATAAATTATCATTTAGTATTTTAAAGTATTTGAACACATGCATATTATTTATTTTTAGCATTATTATATTTTTAATATTTTGCATTTCATGCACATAGCTACAATAAAAAATAACAAACTTTAAATTTCATGGTCAGATGCCCTTAAATATTTCAGTTTTTCACAGTGAGCTAAAAGCATGTTACAAAATTTATTTGTTCAATGACATAAAAAATTATTAGCAGTGCTAACTTCCAAAATCTGATTAAAGCATCAATCTGTCCTTTCCCAAAATGTCACCAAAATCCAATTTCACATATAATCTGGTGATATTTTAAGACCTCCTGAAAACCATTCATAGACTTCAGTTAAAGCTTTTTATTCTAATGCTGAGAAGGGCTGAAGGCCATGCTTCAGAAAAATGTTTCCCAGCTGAATATGAGGAAAGTTGTCCATGGCCGTGAGTTGGAAACATCAAAGGCACACGTGTATCATTAAAGTTTTGAAACATCTATATAAGGAATATAAAAATGATTGAATGATAGTGTTTGATAAGTACAAACAATCCGATCTTAGGTGGGAAAGAGTTAAATAGCCACAACTGGGGGCAGCAAGATGGTTCAACAATCTAAAGCGCCTGCTTAGGAAAGGTTAGGCAACTGCACAGACCAAAACAGTTTGATCCCTGACACCACACGTTGTGCCAGCCCCACCCCCAGGGCAGGCTGAGCCAGCCATCATCATCATCACCATCATCATCATCATCACCATAAATAGTTACAGTTTACTAAGGTCCTTCATGGAAATGTATCTTCTAAATATGAAACTATTTAGAATTAAGTGCTGTAGATTTTTAAAAATTTCGTAAATTCCTCATCCTCCAAATTAGATGTTGTCTTCTTTAGATGTCTGTGCGTATAAAATAAGCAAGGAGATGATGAACTGAAATATACTTGCATGCCTATGTTGTTTGGTTATATGTAGGTAGAAGCAAGGTATTTCACTAAGAAGGAAACTCAAAGGTAGACTCATTTCAGACATCATCATTTCTACTTTTGTGATAGCCTCCCAAAGTATTCATTTTTACAAGTAAGCTTTATAACAGTTCATATTCGATACATCTATTGTGTTGAAATGTTAAATTTACAGTACTGATGATGGCTGCTATAAGTGTAAGACAATAACAATCACACTATTAATGGGCTTGGTTTAAAAGAATGGAACTGAGTTGATGTTTTAAGTACTTAAAAAGTAAGTAGTTATAAATATGGAAGAGAATGTGGCATAACTTTGGCAATCCCTTTAACTTTAATGGAAAATTTGTAGCCAAGTAATTGATTCAGACTTGAGATTTTAAGACATTTTAAAAATGAAGAAAGATAGTTAGGGTATGTATGTTATTAAGCTTACTGAATTTATTAACCTAATCCGTAAGTTGAATATAAATAAGTTTTATTAATCTAGGGAAAAGATATAAAATAAATAAATAAAAGCCACAGCTTTTGTAAGTGATGCGTATTTGAAGGTATTTAGCTAAATTTTGTTAGTGAAACCAAAGGCCCTTTAGAAAAAAACTGCTAAGTTCACTAAATTTATAAGTAGATGGAATAATTGGCAATTTAAATTTGTATGCCTAAGGAAGTATATTCATTTTTACTTTAGTGAATGATATTTATTTATTTATTTATTTATTTATTTATTTATTTATGGCTGTCTCTGGCTGCCTTAAGGGTGGGTCTGGGAAGTGAATGATAATATTTAAACTCGATGTGAACTTACTACTAAGTTTCTTCTATGAATTGAAAAATATACACTCACAACACGTAACTGAGGACGACCTCACCAATTTGCCCGTCACATGCACAGTGATGGACACCAGCAGTATCAAAGCTAGAGTAGGGCTGATAGCAACTTATGATGCAGAATCATTTCAGCCAGTCGGTCTTTCATGTTTTGTCAGACTTTCTTTTCAAAAGATAATTTGGGTTTATGTTAATACAGCACAAAGATGTATGATAATCATGATCTTAAATTCGTAGTACCAAGAATATAGCAGCCAATCTGTCCAGGGGAAAACTTCCAGTTAGTTGTAAAAAAATTGCCTCCTCCACTTTTAAATAAAGTGGGCTTTATTTTTTTTAAAAAGCAACTGAGAAGCCCATCATTCAGTTAAATAGAATAATGAGTAAGGTGCTACAGGAAAACTATTAGTCTTTATAGTAACAGGTTGTATCATAGAGCATTTAAAAGTGGTGACACTGAATTTAGTATAAGTACTCTTGCCTTTTATTCTGGCTGCTGCATATGATAATAGCCGTGGTCTGATGAGTCTAACCTTGACTGTAATCAGGCAATGGATGTTTATGTATTTGAATACCAAGTTTGTACCATATTGGAATGAGGACTTGCACTCTTAATTGGTATTAAGATACAAGTTTAAAGAAATGGGCATGGCAGAGTGTAGGTTTCAGATAGGTTCCTTTTGAATCTCAGCCCTGAGAGCTGCAGGGAATTTTGAATGGAGACAACCGTTGTCTTGTTATTGGAGTTCTTGCAAGTTTTTCATTGAGTATTTAAAGATTTTATTTGGCAGTGGACTACAAAAGATTCCTTTATTTGTTAACATATTATCTATTATGGACAGACCTGTTTACAATTGAGGAGCCTGTAGCCAAGCTCTATAGTAACTTTAGAAGTCATAAGTAATGAGTAAGAGGACTCAATCAGCACAAATTCAAGGCCAGCCTAGATTGCAGAGTGGGACCCTGTCTTTAACAAAAAATAGCACATGCACATACACATGCACAGCATACGTTCTGATGCTGAAAAGGGAAATCTCTCCCAAACCATCGTCAGTAGTCACCATGCTCCACAGTGAGAGACAGAGGGTGAGAAGAGACACCAGACAGCCCACAAAGACTGACACTTGTCATATTCCAGAGAACTGGATAAATGAAGTCCAAATGTAGCATGGACTGTTCTTTGGGAAGAGTCAGGAGTTCAATTTGAGAATTTAAGAATGGTCTGTATGAGAATGAGATAGTGTTTAAGCAGATGTTTAAGAGGAGCTAGATAGGAGGTTGCCTTGAGAGCAAAGCTTTGTGCTATCTGGGAATGAGGACAATGCGCTGCTCAGGATACAGTGTGTGTGTGGTGATGTGGTGAGAGAAATGGGAAAGAGAGGGACAGGGGAAATGAGGAAGTGACATCCTCTATGTTTATGCCAAATTATAAATGTATCATTTTTATTTTTTTTATTTTTTATTTTTTTAAATTTTATTTATCTATTTTTTTCTTGTTTCAGAACCTTTGTTTGTTTATTCACTCATTTTTATGGCCGGCTCAGCCCACTCCAAGGGCAGGGCTGGCGCAGCATGTGGGGCCGGGGATCGAACCGCGGTCCCTGAAGCCGCCCAAGCTTTCCCAAACAGGCGCTTTAGACCACTGAGCCATCCCGCCGGGCCCCATAAATGTATCATTTTTAAAGAATGATATCTCAAGAGATGAGGGAAGAGAATCTTGAATTTTGAGGTTAATCTGAGCTACTGTGTGAGTTCAAGGCCAGCTTGACTATGTAGGGAGATTCCCTCTCAACATACAAAAAAATACATTTGTTTGCATAAAATATATACATTTCATAAATACATAAAATTAAAGAAAGAAGTACATGATTGCATTTGGAACCAAAGGATAATTATATGAACATGGACAACTTCATTTAATTATGTAAGTAGCTATGGGATTTTTTTTTTAAGTTATGAGATCTTGTCTGAATCTTTATTTGATCACCTGACAAAATGGAATTTCACTTGCGTTTTGTTGGAAACCCCTCATGTTCTTTTTTTTTTTTTTTTTTTTGCTTTTTGAGACAGGGTCTCTCTATGCAGTTGAGGCTGGCCTTGAGCTCACTTTTGTAGCCCAGGCTGGTCTTGAACTCGCACCGATCCTCCTGCCTCAGCCTCCCAAGTGCTGGGATTACAGGCATGCGCCACCCTCATGTTCTTGTAATACCTGTTGGAACAGAAGTAGACATGGTACCGTTAAATAACACACTGGCAACTTTCAGTGTTCTGGGTGCGCTTCTGTGATCGCAGCTTCTCGAAGTTAAAATGTAAGTGTGAGTAAAGACGATGAACATTTGGAGCACGGGGTAGCCATCCTTCTTAATGGAAGAGACTCACTATCTAAAACACAGAAAGCTACCCAAGAAAAAGGATAGCTAGACTAAAATTAATTAAACATGCAGGAATAATAAAACATCCTAAAATAACCAAAAGAAAAGCCCCTTATGGATGGCAAAGGTGCTAGCTTTATACATGAGTAAAATTTATAGTCTGAAAACTTTTCTTCTGGGGAAAATAAGAGCTAAGTTTCCAAGAGTGACAGAGAATTTCAATTATCAAAATGAGCTGAAGAATTACTGGACATAGCTCTAGGATGTGAAGAGAATAAGCCACATCGATTTATGTCTGATTTCTACTTAACTTCATACTAGATGAAAGTAGTCCCGAAATTCTGATCACTCATTTTTGTGATGACCAGTGACCCTGAATGAACTTACAGACCTCAGTCATTCTATTATTCAAAACAACAAACATCTCTCTGGAGTGAATCACTGAGAATGATGTGATTTATGGCACATATCAAAATCTGTGTCAAAGTTTGCTTGAGCAGTAAAGATTCATGACTGAAATATGAACTTCATATATGTTTATAATTTGAGAAATCTTCTCATCATTTTATAGAAAAATTACTTTATTTGAAAAATGAACACATACTAGCATTTTAAAATAACCAGACAAAGCAGAAATCTTGGATCCATTCAAAAGACAAAGATCTTTTTCTTGTGCATTGCCTATGACCTTAACTCCCAATAAACTGAATATACCCCCCCCACTCCCAACTCCCATCCCTGAACCCAAATTTTTCTGCTGACAAGAGAAGGAGCTGTTGCCAAATTTCTTTTATTGTCCTGAGTAGTGGACAAATAATAACGGGGATCCTTTGAACTTATGAAACACCTTTCATCCACAAGACTCAGCACCTCAGAAAGGACAGCACACACACTCGCTCCACCACTGAACTCCATTTTTCTGGCCGTGCATGGGAGGTTGAGAAACATGACAATTATTCATTCTATGTCCAGAAAAAAAACTTTCAGAAGTAAAATAAGCACAGGCAGGAAATTAATGATAATACCAAGGGAGACTCAACCTAATCGAAAGCTCATTGAATTCAGTGGTGAGAGAATGGCTGAATGCAGATTTTCAACAGCAAGGGATTCTCGAGAGGGAAGCAAGGCCTGGGACGGTTCCGAGGATCACAGGACTTCGCTGAAGTGTGTGCTAGACCGATGCTCTTGCTTCAGCTTATTGCCAGTGAGTTTGCAGAGCAGGGGCCTTATTGCTGTCTAGCGCTCTCTCTCTGTGTGTGTGTGTGTGTGTGTGTGTGTGTGTGTGTGTGTGTGTGTGTTGTGGGGATGTTAGTGGCCCAGGTGTTAGCCTTGACTGTCACCAGGCTGGGTACTAATAGTGGCATTTCGTAAGTGATGTACAGGAGTGCCAAGCATCTGGGGTCCACCATAGCTGGCTGAACATGTGTAGCTTCTCAAGCACTACCCTGAGCACATTGCTTATTTTGCCTTCTTTAAACTTTTATTTTTTTTAAATGTATTTGGTACAGGTTTTCACTATGAAGTTCAGACTTGTAGTGATCCTCCTGCTCTCAGCCTCCCCATTGCTGGCATTATAGGCATATGCCACCACTCCCAGGCTCGGTCATAGGCTCGGTGTGCCCAGGGGTGGATTGAATCCTGGTCCCTGTGCTTGCCTAAGCAGGCACTTAGTCCATGAGCTATCTCACCAGCCCCTTCTTTCTTTAGTTTTCACAAAACGTGAAATATACATTATTTAAAAGAAGTTTACACTTAGGACATATTTTGCGTGGCTCGCACAGATTGTAGGCTCAGGTCTATGGAGGCCAGTGTTCCTCAAGACAGCGCTCTCCATTCTGTGGAGGGGATTTTCATCTCATCATCTTGGAAACTCATCTTGGTAACAATACTAGGTCCATCCCAGAAAAGATCAGGCTCACAGTTCTGTGATAGAGGAGGGAATGCAGCCTCTTTTATTTAGCAGGTTATGATTTAGAAGAGTATTGACTAAATCCTAAGCAACAGGTCACTCATGATTATTTTATCATACTGTTCAAATACAAGACATTTCCTTTAGTATTTTGTGTCCACGGAATTGCTGAGAGTCTCCTTTGTTGCATGTTCAATAGATATCTCAATGCTAACATTGCAATTATATTTCCGTGTAAATTCAATTATAGTCCACCCCTTGAATTCAGAAGTTGCTAAATTCAAATCTAGCTTCAGATGTGCTCTCTGGTTGATTTAATGATAATAATCCAATTTCTCTTGCCCATAATTGGTTCTAGGGCTCAGGGATGAGTTAGGGAGCTCCTTACAATTATTCTTAGTCCAGGCATAAGTATTGATACAATTTGGGCCAGTATGAAGGGAAGAACTTAAGGAACATAACTGTGGAACCTCCCTTCTTTCTTCTGGCTGCTGCTGCATTGAAGGTGGTCCTCTGCTAGCCAGCTTTCCATCGCTGTGACTGAATGCCTAGGATGCTCAACTTATTGTAGAGATATTGGTTTACATTTTCAGAGTTCACAGTCCTTGATGTGGCCGACTCATCCCTCTTAGACCACCGGTGCTTGTGGCGGGTGGCAATGACAGGAAGCATGGCAGAGCAAACAGCTCATATCATAGCAATGGAGGCAAATAGGTGAAGGAAAAAGCTGCTATGGTGCCACAGTCCTTTTCAGGTATGCATGCTCAATGCTGCAAGAGCCTTTGATTGGCCCTGTTATGGTTTGTGTCTAGATTTCCACCCCTCAAACCTCAAGGAATCATGGGGCTTTGAACTTCTGGAGTTTGTAATTAATTCATGATGGATGATGGATGTGAGTGCTTCATTGGCCCTGGGGCTGATGGCCTGAATGCAACATAAAGTGAGGAGAGAGGCTTGCTCTCTGCCTTGGTCACTGCCCCTGTTTCTCCCCTTTTGCTCTTGTTGATCTGCTGTTTTCCACCGCCATGAATTGGTGTCCACTGCCCTGTACCACTCTGCCTTGGAGGTAGCTGAGTATAGATGGAAACCTCTACTTACTCTGAGCTAAATAATTAATTTTGGGTGTTAGGTATTTTGTTCCAGCAAAGAGAGAAAAGCAATCAGGTCAGGCTTCATCTCCTAGAGATTCCACCATCTTCCCATAGTACCATGCTGGGAACCAGGACAGGTGTTTGGGGGCCAGGTAAGAGCCAGACTAGCCGATCTTGCTCCGACAATTAAAACTGGATACCGAATTTCATTTAAACATGAACAATTTCAAGTGGCCTAGTGTGCCTCCTGGTGACTATATTTCAGGATATAATATGAAGTTGAAAGATTATACTTTAAGTTTTTACCACCAAAAATGGCAAACGTGTTAGATAATACATATGAGAAACATCTTAACTCACTGCACTATAAATACAAAGATCAAAGACTGTTGTTGCATAACACAAATTAAATGTATCTTTGTGTTTTTAATGACAAAAAAGGTTAAGCCAGTGTTGTGAGAGGCAGATTAGAGAGATCACTAGGCCTTCACAGCTTCACCGATTCAATAAAGTTTAGGCTTTCCATATTGTATGGCACTTATTATTTATTTATTATCTAAATCAATTTAAGTTTGACTTTGCTATTACTTTGAAGAAAAAAAGTTCAAGATAGAGCTGATAGATCATAGATACCTGATGTCAATATAATCTGGCTAGTCAGAGCATTGCTTGGGACGTGGAACTTATCTGATTTAGCAATATATATATATATATATATATATATATATATATATGCACGTACAATATTCAGAGAAGCATACAGAGAAGATCAAGGGATTTCTAGGGAGAGAAGCGAAATATCTTTTAGTTTCCCTGTGGTGTTTGAAATAATAAATTCTTATAAATTTATTCAGACTATCTTAATAATTTAAGTTATTAAGATAGTCTGAATAAATTGAAATTCTGCTTTCTAAAATTTTGAACAAAATCAGGGCAGAACTAACAAAATGAAAAGCTATGGCAGAGAGCACTGGCTCTCTGGCGGGCAGTGCCAGCCCTGCCTCCTGAGGCATGCTGAGATGGTGATTGAGAGTGGGCATGGTGGTGCACACCTGTAATCCCAGTACTTGGGAGGCTGAAAACAGGAGTATCACTACAAGTCCGATCTATGTAGGGAGACCCTACTGCAGACTGTGTACCAAACACAAAAGAAAAAGAAAAGCTATGAATTAGCTATTCTAGGTAAATTATTTCCCAAAATCATTCCATTTATCATATTGTATTTTAATATTTGTGGAGCCACTACCACTCCTAAAAATAGAAGTCCCAAGGTGTAACAATTTGTCTATTAAGGGAAAGTCACACTCAAGCCAATTTTTATAAAGTAGGAACTTAGTTAGGGTCATGTCAAACATCTAAATGAAGAGTTTGAAAAGAAATAGGATTTGGTAACATCTATAAAGCAGATGCTTTTGTGGCATGATGGATAAAACATTCATATACCAGAGGTGGATGTAGTAGAAATTTATGATGTACTTTTGATACTATGCCCATGGGTGAACTGTAGGGAGCAATTTTTCATGACTGTCTTCATTAAAAGTATAGACATTTAAATTATTACATTGACTTCCTCTCTTCCCTTGTGCAGGGCATTATTTCTCATTTTTGCATCATATGAGTTGGTGGCAGCAGGAAAACTTGATGCAGCGTTTGCCTGAAAGGCAAACAATGAAATGGAAAGAAACTGGGGGCTAGTGCTCTGTACCTATGGATGAGTATCTTAATTTTTGCCCACTTTGGGAAACCATCTTTACCAAATGTCTAGTTGTTTTAAGAAGAAAAGAAAGTCTAAATTAATTTTATAAGAATAAATCAAATAATAGCAATGCATTTGCATTTCATAAAATTAATAAGTCCATGCCATTTCCCTCTAGCTACAGCTGCATTGAGCTATATTCTGTTATGTGACTATACATTTTAACTTCTTGTCAAGCACAGCATGATGTCCTTCAGGTGGTGATTTGAATACTTAGGGATTCTGAGAATTAGAATTGAGTTGAGCTTGACATATTACTATTATTGCTTCAGAGCTGTACTTCTGACACCTCTTCTGCTATTCAATTTGTGACTAAGAAGAAATAAATGTGTTTAAA
The DNA here is from genome assembly GCA_004027025.1 of Myocastor coypus. Lineage (NCBI taxonomy): Eukaryota > Metazoa > Chordata > Mammalia > Rodentia > Myocastoridae > Myocastor > Myocastor coypus. The sequence goes on along the minus strand of PVJA010020728.1, from coordinate 11,737 downwards.
TGTTAGTCTTTCATGTAAGATGTACTTATCATTTCACCATTTAAGCTGAGAAAAACACTTATTTAGGCACTACACAATCTTTTCAAATTAACATTTTTATTATCAGTAGAAAAGGACAAAAATTCCTCATCCTAATAAAAATTATTCAACAGTAGTGAGGTAATAATTTTTTTTAAAGAGTACGTACAGTGTCCTATTCAGTGGCACCCTGGTTCCTGAATGCTTTTGTTTATGAACAATTTGGTTCTTAAACAGAATCATTTGATGGCATTTTGTTTTTGTTAGTGAACTCTGCATCCAGGGAGGAACAGGGTCGTGGCCATCTTTTCCAAATGGAGGATGAATTAAACTCCTGTACTGAGGCATCACTGGGTAACTGTTAAATGTCTGAGAATCTGTACGATGGATTGACTTGGGTGTTTTGATATAAGATATAGAACTACTGATTTCAGATGGTTAACACAGAGGATTTACCATCTCAACAAGAAGTTCAGCAGTTGACTAGCTAATTTAGCCTTTCCTTGGTGTGGTCATGAGTTCTAAATTGCTTTTGTAAAATCTTTGTGCTCTTAGCTAGCCAGCTGGGTCACCTCATGGTGACTTATGGCTGTGTCTCTCTGTGAAACTAAGTGTACTCTCATCTCTACCAGACGTAAATATTTCATAAATTTTCTGCACTCTTAAATCAATCAGTGAACAGAAACAGTGGATTGTCAAGACTGGCTTAGTTGAACTCTCACCCCTCTGTGCCTCTCCATTACCTCAGAGCTGGGCATTAATCACGTTTTCTGCTGTTGTGCTACAGTTCTGAGACAAAGATTTGGATAAGGAAGAAGTAGGAGGGAAATTAACCCCTACTTCATAACCAAGAGTTACTGCCCTTCATGGCCTCAGATATAATCAATTCTTTGTATTAGGGTTCTTTGCATTTTTTAACAAAGCAAAACCCAGTTTAAATTGGCTGAGTCCCTTTAATTCTATTGGCTCTGTTTCTGAGAAGTCTCATTACACTGGTGTAGGAGTAAGGGTGGTGTTAGGGTTTTAGCCCTAGTTTTGTTCAAGCATCTGAACTCTCCTCTAATTGTAAGTAAATCTCACCTTGTCTTCAGAGAGGCTACCTCTAGCAACATTACTACAGCAATGTAAATATCTTTATTTTATATCCTTATTTTGTACTCTCCTGAGGAATAGAAGGCTTTGGTATTGGTCTCTGAAGAAGGAAGTTTATTTTTCAGAAAACTGAGCTGATGTCTCCCCATGACCTACTGGCTCCAGCTGAGATTTGTGCCCATTATTAAGCCAATAGCTGTAACTAGGGAGTTGGATATAGTGATGGGGTTAAATTAGCAAGGCCCGGCCCTAGACTTTCAAGCAGGCTTGGTCACATTAGACTGCAGTGCAGACTGTAGGGGCTGGTGCTTGGGTCCTTACTGGAAGGAAAGCAAGGAAAATGATTGGTAAGAAGGCTGACAGAAAATGCTCCATACACAGTTAAGTTACAGATTGGGACTTTGAAATATCACAGTGTTGTGCCCGTGTGTATGCTGATTGTAGATGGGTCCAGAAGGCGAGACTTCTAACTTCTAAGGGAGAAGTGCTGCTGCTACAATCAGATTTTTCTTTTTATGATTCAACATGATGTCTATTGTTTATTTACTTATTAAAGTTTTTAATTAGAATTTTTGTTGGAGCTTTTTTCCATGTTTTAATGCTGCATGTATTTTCTTAGAGCAGAAAGAGTTTAGCTCTTCACCAATTAATTTGTCCATACTTAAACATAGTTTTAAATCTACTTTGTGAAGAACATATGAAGTGGCATTCATCTAAATTTATTGCATTTTAGGAGATGGAATAAATTTTAATTCTTGATATTCTGATGTCTCTTCCTAAGTAATCCTTATAGAGTGGTTTATAAAAATGATGAACCTCACTTACATTCTATTTGACATTTATTCTATATTATAGCTATATGGTCTTTTGTGTCCCAAATCTGCTTGATTTGCAGAGGAAAACATTAAATATGAAAAAACCCCAAACAAACTAAATCCTCATTGTTTCCCTTTAGTCTTAACTATTTGTTTAGAAAACCCTGAGCAAATAGCTAACTATGATTTAGTTCAGACCAGTAGTTTAGTCCTTGAAGGTAAACTTTTATAGTGGGTTTAAAAGAAAATCCCGAGACTGGTGAGTATTTCATTTTTCATGGTCATATGGATGGCCTGATTTTACTATTTCTGAAGACTGAATATCGAAGGTTGTATTTTTCAGGTGGAACATTTGGAGTGGCCTGGACACTGTGGGGAGCGTGTCAGGGAAGCTGGGATTACAGCTGTGGAGCTCTGCTGATGCAGAGGCGCTGAGCAGGCAGCCCTCTGATCACGAAGGGGCCCATCAGGCTTGTTAGGTGCTTTGCATTCCCTAAGCATTTGAGCATACACAATCTTAGAAGCTACTGTGTAAAAAGATAGAGATAAAAAATGTCCTAGTTGAATTAATGGAAGTCCCAACACTGAAAAATCAGCACTGTTCCTTGCTTCCAACCTTTTTTCCTGTCCTTTGCCACAGGACAGCTTCAGAAAATTACCAGGGCTGATGGGAGGTGTTTTGAAAATCACTGAAATAGATGATTTTCCTAAAAAAAATGTTCCTTGGGTGTCTCCCATTAGCTCCTTGCGGGGAATCAGCAGGGCAAACAAGAAGCCAAGTTGCCATTCTGGAGCTTATACTCTGCTACCAAAAAGTCAAATAAGTAAAGTGGGCCAGGGCGTGGTAGTTTAGAGGGCACGCATGTGCTCAGTGACATTAGTCTGACTCCCAGCACCCAAAACAAAGAAGCAATTTGGAAAAATTATGAGTGATATGGAGAAAAGGTCTTTTAAAGGAAGGGTTTGCAGGGTCTCACTACGTAGATCGCACTTGTAGTGATCTGCCTGTGTTCAGCCTCCGAAGAGCTGGGATTACAGGTGCGCACCACCACGCCGTGTCTCTATCACCGTCTCAGCGCACCCTGGTACTCCGAGGATCGAACCCAGGCCACTGTACTCTGTGTGAGCACTTTAGTCTGCTGAGCTACTTGGCTGGCCCATAATCGTGAGTGATGTGAAGAACATAGACTTCATGCCTGATGGCACTTTGTGGGTCCTGGAGTTTCACTGCTCAGTGAGGACAGTAAAAATGTCACTGGGAAGGTGACATTTAAGCTGAGTCCTCAAAGAGCTAGTGGTAGGAAAGAACCTGCCTTTGTCTCTGGAAGTGATAGCAGGCAAAGGAGGTATTATGGTTTATGTCTAGTTGCCCCCCCAAAGCCTCATGCAGTCATGGGGCGTGGCTTCTATAGATTGAGGCTTGACTCACGATCCCTGGGATTGTGTTTTAGTACTGATGGGATTATCGGTCTGAGTAAGGCTGTAACATAAAGAGCGACAGAGAGACAGACTCAAGCTGTAGCTTTTGCTCTCTGCCGCCCTATTTTGTTGGCTATGTCTGCCACCATTTTGTTGCTGTTCTGCCGCCATGAACTGGGTGCTCTCCTGTTCCACTCAGCCTTGGGCCAGTCGAATATGGACTGAAACCTCCAGTAACTGTGAGCTAAATAAACCTTTCCTTCCTTCATCTTGGGTGTCTGGTATTTGTCCCATCAATGAGTGAAAAGTGACTAAGACAGGAGGTCACAGCAGGAGCCAGGAGGAGGGAGCCAAAGTAGCACAAATTTAAGCACAGAACACGCCACACATGTGTAGAAGTTTGAATTCTATCTTAAACATCATAAGAAGCTGCAAAATCACTTGCAACAGGGAAAGATACCACCATGGTGTATCCAGGGCGATGGCTCCTGTAACTGCTGATGGAGAATGGGGACAGGCAGTCAGATAACAGGCTTTCCCTTTACCGCCATTGGTTTTGGTCCTTGGCTCTTCTGCTCTTCGCCTCCAGTCCTCCTTTCTTCTGAGGTGATCTCATCACTACCCAGTTTTTAAAATAACTTCTGTGACTCCCAAATTTATATCAATGACTCTTGAATTTATATCAGTGACTCCCAAATTATACAGCCCTGACTTTTCCTTTCACTTATATATCAGATCTCCCACTGGGCATCTCTACTTCACCATGTAGAAAACAACTCAGATTTTATATACCTCAAATAAAACAGTCTAGCACCTCAATGACTTCCTTGTCCAACCTCCATCACCTCAATAAACTCCCTTGGGGGCTAATTAACAACAGGAGGCTTTGTGGTTCCTCCCTTCTCTTCTTATGTATGTAGTCTAGCAATGAACCTTGCTGAATTATATATATATATATATATATATATATATATATATATATATATATATATAATAAAACCCTAAAAGATGGCAGAAGAGCAGAAGAGCCAAGGACCGAGGACCAAGACCAATGGTGGCCCAGGGTTCAGGACTTTCCTGGGCTATTTCTCACATCTTTTGCAGTTCTAAGGTGTATGATCATCTTGGAAATTTTGGGTCTTCTTTGTTTTTAGGGTTTTTTTTTTAGGCTTTTGACTAAGAAAGCTTTGTCACTTGCCTCGGACTTGTGTTTCTCTGTCACTTCATTCTTTCCATCTTTCCTCTTAACTGAAAATATGTGAAAGTCACTGCTTGCCATGACACCACACATCTATTTCTCATATGAGCTGAGGTAGTCACATGGTATCCTCTCACTGGGATTCAGGGGATTAATGGGACAGATTGGCCTCTGCCTACCAGCTGTCCAGATTTTCTTACACTGCTGCAGTGGAAGCCCATGGAGAACTCATTGGGATTAAGGATTCTGCTTGGATCATGGCAGTGGCACATTAGATCCCATACATTACACACACTTGATAATCATTTATGACTTGTCCATATACAGAAACCTGTCTGCCACTTTCTCTGCCAGTTGAGAAGTACAAGAGGCCCTTAGGAGGACTTTCCTTTTAAGATGTGCCCCGAATCCAACTATGCCACCTGTTCTCCATGGCTCCCTCTCAACTGTGTACACTCACCCTTTGTTGTACTGGTCATTTTGTAGTTTATTGTATTGGTTAGACAATAGCATAGCAGTGCACTGTAACAATCTAGCTCAGGTCTTACTGGCTTTCAGCAGACTTGTGTCTGTATCTGCAGGTCAGCCTTTGGTTCAATGATTTTTTTTTTTTCAGTACCAGGGATTGAACTCAGGACCTTGTGCTTACTAGGCCAACACTTATTCCACTGAGCTATCTCTCTGGCCCTGCAGGTCAGCCTTTGGAGTCTGTCAGTTTTAGCAGACAACTGACTGTCACATTATCCATTTCTCTTCCTTTATGCAGTGGTCATCTGGATTATTATACTTGGCTGTGTTGCACAGACCCACAGTTGAGATGGTTTTATTTTATTTTTCATTTTCCTAGTCTTAAGACTAGTTTAAAGATAGTCACATATACTTTATAAGGAATAGTTTTGGGGTGTGATCTAGAGGAGAACCATCGCTTGCCCTGCAGACAGCATAAAATGCCATAGAATGGGAATGGAAGAGGAGATCGTTCCTGTACAGCATGAGATGCGGTCTAGAACTTCTGGAACATTCCTTAGAAAGTCTGTATTTGGAACTGGTGGCTCGGAATGTAGAGGAAAGAAACAGAAAAAGAGCAGTTTCAGTTATAACTTGTTCAAAGTTGCCCTAAAGCTATTATGTCTGAAGTTAGGTTACAGAAAACATAAATGTATTATTTAAGTCAATTGTTTCTTTCTTAAAATTGAAAGAAATTATGACTGGGTCTTAGTCATTTTTCTTGTGGCTGGGACAAAATATGCAATGCTCATACCTAAAGGAGGAGAGACTGAGCAGTTTCTGTCCATGGTTGTTTAGCTCCACAGAAGAAGCAGACTGAGAAAGGACATGCAGACTCAGTGCTGCTCCCAGGGAGGATAGAGTGAGTGGTGGAGCCGAGGAGAAGGCATATCCATCTGGGCCACACCCATGGCCAGGTACCCACCTCCAGGGAGGCCCCAACTTCGAATAGCATGTTAATTTTCCCACTGCACATTCAATTGCCTTCCAAAAGCCCCACCATTGACCAAGCGAGTCATTTATGGAACATTATAACCCTAAAAGATACTGATAGAAGATACTAGGTGATGCTATCAGTTGTCCTTGGGGGCACTTTTCAGAGGAACATATAGAAGAGCAGAAGAGAAACAAAAGTTCATGAAGTCCCAGTATTGCAAGACAGCTTCCGTGCATCACCTCGTTCACTCGATATGTAATCCTCTAAGGAAAGAAAGAGCCCCGATATCTCAATTGGGAGTAGTGAAAGTTGTGATTTGGTTTGTAGAAAACTTTTAAAACTTGTCTCTCATTTCGCTTCAGTACTGGATAGGGTGCCAGGGCAAGCTGAGGGTGGGAAGGGTACTGCCACGTATTATGCCTGCATTTGTAGTCTTCGACTAATAAGTGCCTCATTCTCATGTTTGGTGATATATATCTTATTGACTTATCACTTTTCTGAATAAGAGCTTGAGTTATAGGCTATCATATTATTACTAGTCCTTGTAGCGCCTCTAGAAAGAATGAGACCATACCATTTGATAGTTAATGTTGCAAACATAAAGGTATCTGCATGCTTGATGAAAATGGGGAGGAAAGCATGTTTAACAACTCTGATCAATAGCACATTTGCTAAAATGAGTGGGTTGATTTTATTTACACCTGAAGTAATGGGCTTTGTATCCTGCTCCTTCTCAGAGCACATGCTCTTCAAGTCATCAACAATGACAAGATTGCTGAACATTGGTGAAAACGGAAATCACACTTAGCAATGGATGACTGCTTTTAGAGATTTTGTTATTTGTGTTTAAATGAGTACAAAGCAAATGGTTGAAATTTCAGCCAGTAATTTATTCTCCTTATTTAATGTTTATGATCAGGTAGAAGATTTTGCTGTTAACCCTGATATCCTAGATAGAGGCCAATAGCCGATTGAATCCCTAACAGAAAATTGCTATGGTTTGAATTTAGTTGTCTAAATAAAGTCTCGTGCAGTCTAGGGGCAGACTTCTAGAGGTTGCAGTTAACTCATGGTCCAATTCTGGAATTATGGATGTGAGTACTATACGACCCTGGGGCAAATAGACTGGATATGTGCCAGGAAAGGAGAGGGCCTTCTTGGCTGCCACAGTCACTGCTTCTCCGTTTTGGCTCTTGTTATTTTGCTGTCTTCCACCACTATCAACTGCTGCCTTCTGCCATATGCCACCCTGCCTTGGAGCCAGCTGAGTATGGACTGAAGCCTCTACTAAATGTGAATGAAGTAAATGTTTCCTTCCTTCAGTGTTGGTGTTACATATTTGTCCCAGCAACGAGTGAAAAGTAACTTAGACGGAGAGTCATTTGAGATGAAAACCAACTTTATCAGTCAGTAGAGGTGACATTGCAATCAGGTCTTTTGTTTTACAGTCAATTAATTACAGAATAAGAAATCTGGGGCAAACTAAATCTGGTAATGTATCCTTATAATCCTAGAACTCTAGTAGCCTGAAGCAGAAGGACTGCCAAGTTTGAACTCAGTTGTGTCAATTTAGGAAGACCTGCTTCAAAACAAATGTAAGTAAATAAAAATAACTGGAGATATAGATCATTGTGAAGGTCTTGACTCCAATCCTTGGTATCACAAAAAGAAAAAAAAAATTTCTAGGCCCAACTTGACTATTGATGTAATTTTGACAAGTTATTATTTCTCCTATGAGTTAAGCATGCTTCCAAAACCTCAATAGCTCAGATTCTTTTGGACTTTGTAGACTCTTTTGACTTCGCTTTTAATAATTGCTTTCTATTCTACCCTGTAGTTCATAAGTGATATGTCCTATCTCCAACATTTTTCTTTTTATTTTACTCTCAAAAAAATCTATAATTTATTGAGCTAGCGTGTGTTTTACCTCAGAGAATATGCAGTTTGATTTTCATTCAGTAAGTGCAGAAGCTTAACAATACTAGATTTCCATCTGTGCCCCTTCTGTGCTGGGGTCCTCTTTCGGCTCCATTAGCCGGAAGTGGGAGGTAGGGTAGAAATGCAGACAGCTCCCTGATAGATTCATACCATAAGTCAATGGGAGTGGCTACCCGAATCCCCCTGCTGCAGTTGAGCAGTCCCTTAGAAAGAATCGGCAATCATTTAGCAGTGTCTGCCAAGGATGGCATAGTAGAGGGGGAATAGCAACATCCCTTGCAAGTACTTGAGAGGAGATTTCAGGAGTGTACTTTTGTAAGTATTATTTGTGAGTGGGTTCAGCAAGGCAAGGCAGTTCTTTCATCTGGCCTTATGCAGTGCTTCCCTTCCCAAGCTGAGCCTGTCATTTGAGATAGGAAGAGAGAGATTGTGAAGACCATGAAAGTAGCCCACAAAAGTCATGCAGGTCCCCAGTCCTACATGGCACAGTGCACACTTCAACGTGAAGACCGCTTGCAACTGCATTCCGTGCAGCTGAGGCAGGGCCTCAGGGGTGTACACACACCAAATGGTGCCACAGTGGAGGTTTCAGTAGAGTTGGCTTTATCCTGCACAAGATGCCTGATTCCTGGTCCTGACAGCTTCACTACACCGTGGGCTGGCCTACCTAAAGCCATTTTTGGATAGCTGTGTTTATATAACAGAATCATCATCGCACACTAAATGTTTTAGTATTGATTTTTCCCAGAATAATAAACAATTAATAGTCTTTAAACATATTTCTGCTTTTACAAGGGGTAGTTTTTTGAGTGGCAGCTGGCCCTGAAAACCTGACATGCTGGTTTTTAGATAAGCTCTTATTTGGCTTCCAATTAAAACACAGCTTAATAGGTCATAGTACTAGCATAATTTGATCATAAAAAAATTAAGCTACTAAATTGGCTTATTCATTAGCAGTTAAACAAGTCACAGTCATGTCCGGTGCTTTTCATGAACTAATCTGTCATCTTTGCCCACACCTATTACTGCTGTGAATCCTCATAATATATGCCAAACTGTTCAGAATATACCAAATATACCAAATATCTCCTCGATTTTTATTCTAGTTCCCTACCAAAAAGGACATTATATAAAAATGGACTTTCTATTGTACAACAGTGGGCTTTCTACATTTCTTTACTCTCTTGAGCAATTATTGCAATGACAAGTAGAAAAATAAGTGTCAATGCATGCAAAATACTAATGTGAATATTTTAAATTGTCACTTTTATTGAATGTGCCTTGCTTTGCTGATCTGGCAAGAACAGCATAAGACACATGTGAAGAGAAGCCCATCTTTTTTTGTTTAATGAGATTTGATGGAATTTCTCCTGGTCCAGCTTGTGAGTTTATCAGTTGTGACCTGGCTTCTCTGAAGCTTTAAGATTGATGTGTTTTTCTTTCTTTCTTTCTTTCTTTCTTTCTTTCTTTCTTTCTTTCTTTCTTTCTTTCTTTCTTTCTTTCTTTGGTAGACTGTAAAGTCAGACAAAGAAAGAATGTATAGCTTAGTGAAGAACTTGAGAGGGTGACTCTATCAATTACATCTGTATGGGAAATTTTTCTTTGTTCTGTGTCATGTATTTGCATAAACTTAACCCAAAATATGACAATCAGTTTAAAAAGTAAAAAAAGCATCTTCTTTGAATTTGTGATACAACTCACCTTAGAAAAATTTCTTAGGTACAAAAGTTTGAATCACAAAAATTTTCTCATCTCTTCAAAGGATTCTATTAATCAAGTATACAAAATCTGCTCTTTCCTTTGGAGGACACATTTTATGCTACATTTATGTTCTGGCCATCTTACAAGCAAAATCTGAGATGTACATAAAAAGTTATATAGGCAAAATGAAAATCCAAAAGTTTAAAAAAGAACCACTCCACATTCATGTGGCATCTCAAAAACTGATGTGTGGGGGTTACAGCCTCTTAAAATAGGAGTTGTCATTACTCTGTACCAAATAGGCCTCTTCTAAATTTAGTGTCATGTTGGAGCAAGATAATTTTCTTTATGTTTTGAATTAGGCAAACAATTTATAAGGCATTGCTTCTAGTATTGTCAATAAAAAGACTAAAATAAATTGAATTCCATTATAAATTAAATCCAAAATTCTGATCTTCCAGATGTTTGTTTCCCTATTGGGGACTGATACTCAGGAATTGATGCAGAACCAAATTTTAGGCTCTTTGTACTGTTCATGTTGTTGTTTTATTTTCCTTACATTAGAAATGCAAATGGAGTCTCATAACCAAAGTATTATATATCCATAAGGGAAATATCAGAATTAACTAAATGAAAAGTGTGAACTTTGACCATTGTTATTATTTTGGTTCTAAAATCCTTTCTTTCTTCTGGAATCTTCCATGAAAACACAAACATTCAGGGAGGGCTAAAATTATGCATAGAAATGAACAGTGGTGTCATATTCAGGAAATTGTTTCTATACTCATGCTTATGAGCATGTTTATGAGGTATAATATAGAGTAACTAATGTGTGGAATCAACCTAGGTGCTTATGAACAGATGTGTGGCTAACGCTGGGGAGGCTGAGACAGAAGGATCAGTACGAGTCTGAACTACACAGTGAGACCCTGTATCAAAGGAATAATAAGAAAAACAAGCTTAAGAAACACAGAGATATAGAATAATCCAAAAAAGTTAGGTAAGGGTGTTGGATCTCAAAGCACTGTCCTTAAGTATTTTGAACTGAAGAGCATGGAAGGGCTTTGGAAGCAAGAAGGCTGCTGTGACCTTTGGGATCTTTCTGTGTGAGAGGTAGCCAGGACAAAATCCTGACCACCTCTAGCTGAGAGGAGATATATGCTACTTTGATTCTCCTTCTAGTGCAATCCTGCCCCATTTTCAGGGGAAGGAATGACACATGGAAAGGCCTAGAAGAATCTGAACATCTACGGTTTGCTGAGAACTCCTTATCTCAGTCTACCATGACTTACCTTCAGTTCTCCATTTCTGTGGGTCTTCCCCAATCCAAGCATAGATAGACACTTTCTCTGGGACTCTTGGTCTTCACTTCTAAAAACTCTTTCTGCTGGGGGGATAGCTCTATGGCACAAGTGCCTGCCTGGCAAGTGCAAGGTCATGAGTTTGAACCCCAGTCCCAAAAACTCTTTCTGTGGCATATAAACTTTTGATTAAGTATTTTTTATGCTTGTTTCTCACTGCTGTAGGAATAATGGACTACCAGTGGTGACAAACATTGGGCACGTGTGCTTCAGGGTGCTGTTTGAATCACTGAAATATCTAAAAGGTCACCATCACTGCACTAGATCCTAACAAGGGGTGAGCAAAAATACCACACCCTTCTGCCTTACAAAGTTTTACTCGTTTTCCATGTTATCAGAACACTGAGCGTAGTTGCTTTTAACACTAGTGACTATTAAATTACCTAATAAATTATATATTACAGTAGCTCATCAGATAATCAATTTATATGTGGCAACATGAAGAGCTAAAGAAAGCTTTTATTTTATTTATTTATTTATTTATTTATTTTTCTTGCTGGGTGGTCAAGGGCAAGTTGAAGCAAGACCTGTATAACAAAACATTCATTTTTTTTTTTTTTTGTATCTTCCAGGGTCAAATCCCCTCAGGATTAAATTTGAGACCATAGAATGTACTTTGTAGAACTGTTGTTAGTGTCAGCCTTCGGGACGAGTCACGGCCATTGCTTGGCTATTTTGCTTTCTGTGAAAGCCTGAGAGAATGTTTTTTTCTGGGTGACTCTCCTTAGACGCACTGCAGTTCATTCATCCC
>PVJA010020727.1:0-36624 GCA_004027025.1 Myocastor coypus | reverse complement strand
TCACCCAGGGGGAAAAAAAAAAAAAAAAAGCTTAATGATAATGCATGAAACACTGAGCTACATTGGTGAGATGAGCTTTAGGAGGCTTACATCAATAACCTCCAACATTACAAGTTTCACTGGTGGCCCACTGCAATTGCAGAACATTTGACTGTATATGCATCTGTTTCCTCTTAGTCCAAAGAGAATTTTCTTCTCTTTTCTCTTCTTTTCTCTTCTTTTCTTTTTTTGGTTCTTAGCAACATCAATAGGGAAGTGGGTCATGCCCACACACTGTGCTCTGTAGAACTATTGTGAGGACATTATGCAATGTGTCAACTTTTTAAAAAAGAAAGGGGAAAAGAAAAAAAAAGTAATGTTTATTGAAAGTGTTAATGTTTAATTGTTTGATCAATCTTATATACCTATATCTATTAATCTAAGTTGATCTGATGATGAAAATATGTAATATAACCATTGTTAAATTTAAACAATAAAATATTAAATCATGAAAATAAAATAAAATATGAACAGGTGTTTCTAATATGAAATAATCATAAATTATTTATACATAAAATCATTTGTTGCATTGTACTTCTTAGATACTATCAGCTCTTTGTCTCAATTTTTTTTAAGTTTTTGCAATTTTTTCTTCTTGATCTCCAAGCCAAGAGAGAGGAGAATACCTAGGTAAGAGTCTTCTTCATTTATGAGCAAAGATTGAATGAGGTACATTCATATTCAGTGGCTACAAATCAGCCAGGGGAAATGCTTTCCATCCTAGTGTCCTTTATCTAAACAATGCAATATCGAAAGATCCTTGTATCCTGCCAGGTTGAAATAGAAGAAGCCAGCAGAAGTTGCTGCAGAGAAAGAACAATGAATCTTAACTGATAACACTGCTAGTCCCAAAAAGATAACTAGCCTCTCAAAGAAGAGATCATATTAAACCTACACTGAAACTGGATCATACTTGAGCATATTTAGAGGATAAAACCGAGAAATATTCATGATACCACAAATGAGAAATACCTCAATATGAGTGGAAAATATAATCAACAGGGGCCTATACTGAGATGAGTAATATCTTGGATTTATGAGAAAAATATTGTAAAGTAACCATAAAAATCACATCGATAAACAATTATAAATTCACTTAAATGAATTAACAAAAATGTAAGCCAAAAATAGAAGCTAAAGGCACATAAAACATTAGAATTGTAATATATGAGAAGCAATCTAAGAATACATGAAATAAGTAAGCTATATAGTAGGAAAGATGACAGAGAGAATGAGTGAATCTGAGGACACAACAATAGATTAGTTAGTTTGAAAAAACAGAGAAATTGGTAGGACCAACTTAGTTTTCTAGGTCCGTGGAACAACCACCAAAGACTTAAAACCTATTTCAGAATCCCAGAAAGAGAAGGAAAAAATGTGAGTTGACAAAGTAATCAGAGAAATAATAACCAAGATGGAGCAAGAAGCCTTGGACTCTCTTTGTTCCACACTCCCCAATGTAGCTAGAACTCATGATCAAAAAGAAACACTCAGTAGGACACTAAAAACTAACTGGAATATTCTTTCATCCTATGCTAATGTAAAGCCAGACTCATGGCAATAAGAAGAATGAACCAGAGATGTATTCATAGAAGTGGCCCCATATTTCCCAACCTCTGTGGGGGAGAGAAGGGTATTTGCGGTGTTTGTTTGTTTATTTTCCTTTTTGTTTGTTTGGTTTTTGTTTTCGTTTTTTTCATAACTAGCATTCAAACTTCTGATTCTCCAAAGAGCTCAAATTCATCTCAACACTCCTGTGTTGTGCTCAGACATTGTGCAGCTGCTGGGGGAAAATCGAGGAAACAGGAGGACCAATACCCATGCCAAACACAGGGCAAGGTGTAGGAATAGCTGCTTGCTTCTACCTGTGAGTGGAGAGACTCCACAGAGGACCCCAAGGTGTCAGCAGGGGTGAACTGTGATGCAGTACTCCTGACTGCATCCTGCCTGTGAAGCCTGGAAGTTGACTTCCTTGTCTGCTATACAGTCATCAACACAGTCAATAACAAGGGAGATGCAAACAAAATGCTCAAATCTAAAGAACGCAGAAGGGGCCTGGCAGGATGGCTCAGTGGTCTAAAGCGCCTGCTTAGGAAAGCTTAGGCGGCTGCAGGGACCACGGTTAGATCACAGGCACCACATACTTTGCCAGCCCTGCCCTCAGGGCAGGCTGAGCCAGCTATAGAAAGAAAGAAAGAAAGAAAGAAAGAAAGAAAGAAAGAAAGAAAGAAAGAAAGAAAGAAAGCAGTAAATCTCCCAAAATCAACATGAATAAAATTGTTTTAAATTACTTACCTGACCCAAAAAAAAAAAAAAAAAAAAATTAAAGTAATACTCATTAAGGTGCTACTAAAGTCAAAAGAACAATACACGAACAAAATGAGTCTTTGAATAGAGAATACAGTTTTCGTTTTCAACAGTATGAAAATCATGGCTCATGCATGATAATACCCTGCAGAAAATTAGAATAGATGATGTTTACCTCAATCTGATAAAAACTATCTATGACAAACCAACAGCTAATATACTAAATGGCCAAAAACTGAAAATTTTTAATTTGAAGTCAGGAATAAGACAAGAAGTTCCACTATCACCACTTCCATTAAATATAGTTCAGAAAACACTATCCAGAGCAACTAGATGAGAGAGAGAGAGAGAGAGAGAGAGAGAGAGAGAGAGAGAGAGAGAGAACCAGGATAGAAAAAGAAGTGAAATTATTATTCACACATAAAAGAACCCCAAAACTCCATCGAAAGATTTCTAGAATAAGCAAATTCAGTAGTACAGTTGAATACAAAGTCAATCAATAGCATCCCTTTACACAAACAATAAATTCACTGAAAGAAAAATTATAGACCACATCTCCTTCACAATAGCATCGAAAACAATGAAATATTAAGGAATCAAAATAACAGAACAAATAAATTATCTGTACATTCAAAGTTATAGTACACTGAAAACAAACAGAAAAAATAAAAAGCTACCTGAAAAATACTTTAAAACATCAGGAATAAATCTTGCCTATCAATAACTGCTTAATATTTACAAAGTGTAAAGCAGCTTGTAGGTGCTATGGGTGTAAATAATGGTGTAGAACTAACACTTGGCATGTAAGAATCCTTGGGTTGAGCAAACAATAACAAAAACGAAAAGAAAACAAGAGAAACACTGAACGTTACTCAACCAATATAAAAACCAAAAACAATTGTATCCTAAAAGTGATCTCAAAGAACTGCATAGACTAACAGTAAATGAGAGGAGTAGGATATTACACGGAAATTGCAACTAACATGCAGCAGCATAGCTATGCTCACAGTCAGACAAAGTAGACTTTGAATCAAATACTGGCATGCTGAACAAATGCAGTGTAATTATAGCAAAATGACCAGAAGAATGTAGAATTTATACATATTTACATAGCCAATACCTAATATGTAATGCAACAATTGGCCAAATAGAAAAGAAATAGATAGCAATTGTGGTGAAACAGCAATAATTCCATTTTTGATAATTGCCAATACATTCATCCAGAAGACTGGTAAGGAAATAGGGAATTCAGGACCACCACAGACCAAATGAGACAGTCGTGCAGCAGCAGCAGAAGGCACATCATTCTCAAATATAGACAGATCTTACTGTAGGTGGGGCCACAGGGTGCATCATAAAGCAGGTCCCAAAGTTTAACAAGGTCAGAATTATGCCAAGTATATTTTATGATAAAAAAAATAAAATAAAACAGCAATCTACAGTAAAAAAAAAAAAAAAAAATACTGGACATTCACAGACATACATGAAGAGAACTCTACATCTCCAGAACGCTAGAAGTTACAGAATGTAGCAGCAAATAAAAAAATACAAAGAAGAAATTAGAAAATGACTGAAAACACAATGTCCCACAACCTATAAAGAAAAGTCAAAATATATTAAAGCAGAATTTTATAGCAAGAAATACCAATGCTTGGAAAGAAAAAAGGTTTCCAATTGAAAAGTCTAACACTGTATCTTAAAAAGAGACAAAAGGATCAAATTAAGAAGAAAATGTAGCTTAAAAGAAGAAAAAACGAACTTGTTATTATGTGTGTTTATGTTGTATTAATGATCACGTCTGTTTAGGGAACTGGCACACAGTCATATCACTTCTGGGTCATTGTTTCTTTCTTCTCTTCTCCCTCCTCAACCCCTAATCTTTAAGCCTTTCCCATGTCTACAAAGCCTACCTCCCCCTTTTTCCCCCTCTCTCGGTTATTATGCTCATACTCATTTTTTGGATTTCTCATAAAAAAGAAAACATAATATTTTACCTTTTGTGTCTGGTTTATTTCTCTTGACATTATTGGTTTAAGACCCATCAATTTTCCTACAAATGACTCAAATTTATCTTCCTTTAGGTTTGAGTAGAGCTCTATTTCGTAAGCTACTCCCACAATTGAACTGGGAGTTAAACAATCCCCAGAGAAATGAAATTGCACAAAATTTATCTTCAATGTTACATGCTATAATTTCAAAAATGTTAAAGACAAATTTCTCCTTTTTTTTTTTTTTTTTTTTTTTTTTTTTTTTTTTTTTTTTTTTTTTTTTTTTTTTTTTTTTTTTTTTTTTTTTTTTTTGCTAGGTTCATGACAGTATACAACATGTATTAGAAAAATGCTGACAAGTATATCCTAAAAGCACCATACACAGTACAATCAAGTCAGCTGGCCAATTTACACATACCTGCGCATAGTTACGCACTAATCAAGGAGGGAATCTAAAAAGGGTTAGATTCAAATAGTACTAAATCTGACAGCATAATCTGACCATAGTTAGTACTTGCTAGTAAGGAGGAGCAAATTAAGTAGGGAGAGAGAGATAGATGGATAGATAGATAGATAGATAGATAGATAGATACATACATACATACATACATACATACATACATACATACATACATACCTAGACAGATAGACAGATAGTAAATATATAGCACATCATATTATTTTATGTTCTGAGACTACATGAGTTGTTTTTAACTCTGTGTACATACTTGTGTGCATGTGTATGCATGCATGTGTGTTGTATTAATTGCTTTTCCTTAGACATTGTTTTGCCATGCTGCACAAAATAATCTCTAGGGGGCTGGGGAGATAGCTCAGGAAAATAAGCACTTTCCTGGCAAGCTCAGGGACCTGAGTTCAATCCCTGGTACCAAAAAAAAAAAAAAAAAAAAAAACCACGTCTGCATTCTCAGCACCATAAAATTATGAGTGTCCTTCAGGTGTTTACTGGACATGCAAGTTGACTGTGGCTTCATTCTGAAATTTCTCTTTTTTCATACTGGCTCCATTTTTTCCCCATTCTTAACAACTTTTACTTGACCTCAATTTCAATATGCTATTACAATAAACAACTACAATTGTGAATTTGCAATTAAAAATAAATTTCTGAGACAGGTAGTATGGTACATGCTTATAATGCCAGGGCTCCGGGAAGCCAACAAAGGGGTGAGTGGCCTGCTAACTTGCTCACTGGGGCCTGAGTTTATTTCCAGAAAAGACAGAACAACAGGACAGAAGAAAGATAAAAAAGAAAGAAGAAGGAAGGTGAAGGGGAAAAAGAAGAGGAAGGAAAAGGAGGGGGTGGAGAAGTAGAGGAGGTGGAGAAGGAGGGGAAGGAGAGAAGAGAGAGAATCAAGAAAGAGTCAGAAGGAGAGAGAGAAAAAGAATGGGGAGAGGAGAAGTAGAGGGAGGTTGATTAAAACTCCTAGAGGGATTTCTAGAGAACAACAGATATTTGCAATTGCCCAGGTGCACAGGAAGTTACAACCAAGGATATCCACAACTTCTGTTTTTAATAGGTAAAGTAAATGAGGCAACCTAAATGTGCATGACGATCTATATGGTAATATGTGAGATACATTCACTTGACAACTACCAGTCTTCACTTAAATAAACCTGTGTAACTCAGAAACCTAGCAAGACTATGTCTCAATGAAAAACTCTGAGAACATAGCTCAGCAGGAAGGCCCTGAGCTGGATACCCACTACCACAAAGAAGTATATGAGAAAATGAGAAAATAATTTTGCAATATCAACTAAAATAATTAAGGATATATATATATATATATATATATATATATATATATATACACACACATGTATGTTATGCACATATTATGTAAAATGATACGAATAGAATTAATTATGTAAATAAAGTTATTTCCATCACTATTGCAGTAATATTTTAAAAGTTGTCGTTCTTTTATTTTATGAGGAATGCACGAATATTTATATGTCTCAACTCTCAAATATTGGCTTAAAGTGTAAAGATGAAGAGTTCAAGTTTAAACCTGATGTGAATCACAAAGAAAAAACGTGGAAATAAATAGAATATGTATTTTCTTATTTAAGTGCAGTATAACACGGCAATTGTAAATATGTCACAAATACAAAGAAATGTGGGAAAAGAATGGTCACTCACTGTTCTTCAAGAGGAAGAGTGTACCTTTTCTCATTAATTGTGATGACACAGGTGATCTGCAGCAAGTTATTCAGAAAGAAAGTTACTGCCATAATTCCAACTTCTCAAAAATAAAGTCATTAAAGTTTAAAATATATAAACTCTTTCATATAAGCAGACTATGTCTTGCATATCTCAGAATTGCGTATGTTTATAAACATATTTCTACCTGTGTTCAATCTCAAAACAGATGAAGTAATCACAAATTTAAATCAAGTCATCTAAATCAATTCCAAAATTAAGAGTGCAAGTCTTTAACATTCATTAAACAGCATAAGATTGGAATTTAAAATGAAGAATGCACTTCAAATGCTGAGTAACTGTAGAAGAAAATTAGTCATTCACAGTACAATTATGCTGAAAATCAAATCACACAGCACAGTTCTCCTTTTAAAAGGAAAACCATTTTGACCCATCCCAAAACTACTGCTCAGTTCTCTCACTCTTCCAGTACTGCCTCATCCCCATGTCTTCTTTGACACAATGTTACTTCACATAAAACTTGCTGGGACTGCCAACAGTTTGTGAATGATCATCCACCTGGTCACACATTTCTGATGTGTTCTCAGAGCTTAGTACCTGGCGATGCGAGTGTCACCCAGCATCACCTCTCCCTGGCACACTGACGCCAGTCCTTTTCCAAAGGTATTCCTGCTAATCTTCCTTTTGCAAATCTCAGAGGCTGCATCCTCTGTGCTTTCTATGGCTTAAATGTCTGGCATTCATCTGCAAATAATATAAAATTTGCAGTTGCATGTGGTTTTCAGCATGTGTCTTCAGAGCTGCTTTTGCTCAGTTTTCAGTAAACTTACAGGAATCAAAAAGCTCAATACTTCAAATATGCCATCATTATTAGAGACCATAGTCATCATCCTTTGCATTAGGTCTCCAAAATGTACCAGTCTCACAAGTCCGCAGCCTGTGCTCAGTAGTTGGCTTCTTGCCACACCCAGAAACACTGCTCTGCTCTCTGGTGGTGCTTCGCATGGAGGACAGCTCATGTAGTATTCACCCTCTTGCCTGGCTTTGAACATATCACAATGTCCTCAGATTCCGTAAGTTTTTACACATGGTGGGTTTTTCTTCATTTGAATGTGTTGTTTGTCCATTGATAAGTTGATAGGCCCTTTGAGATACTTCACCCCTTGGCTATTGGGCAGGGGCCACAATAAACATGAGACTAAAAGGAATTCTGCAAAAACAGTGATTTTAATTCGGGACCTTGCATTTTCTGCATGCTCAATCCC
This sequence comes from Myocastor coypus, assembly GCA_004027025.1. Taxonomy (NCBI): domain Eukaryota; kingdom Metazoa; phylum Chordata; class Mammalia; order Rodentia; family Myocastoridae; genus Myocastor; species Myocastor coypus. The sequence goes on along the minus strand of PVJA010020727.1, from coordinate 28,843 downwards.
AATAAATTTTTTTTTTCTTTTTTAGAAGAGTGACTTAAATACAAAATGCATTTGGAAGAGTGAAAAAAGATAAGTTTTAATGAAAGTGTTAATTTTAATTATTTGAGCAATCTTACATACCTATATCTATTAATCTAAACAGATTCAATGATGAAAATGTGTAATACAACCACTGTTAAATTTTTGTTCTTGTCCTGAAATTCTGTACTATATGTACTCTTGCTTGTTATTGTTTTTCTATCTTTGTTTCTGCTATTTTTACTCTTTAAAATAAAATTTAAAAAAAAATAAAAAACAGTGATTTTATTTTTGTTTTGGGATTTATGCACAAAAATGGGTTTGCTGGATCACAAATTATCATCATACTTTCAAATTTCTTTTTCTTGCAGAATTTAATGCACTGTTTGTCACAAAGGATATATCAATCTAAGCTCCTCTCACTGTATACACAAAATTTCTTATCATTCTCACCACTGCCAGTATTACCATTTGGCATTTTGATAACGGCCCACACATAGACAGATGCGAAAGTGAATGTGGGAATTATTCTCTGAGTATTTTAAACTATTACTGTAATATTCACATGTTATTTGAGAACTAAAAAACATCAAACCCCTGCTACTGTTCAGAGCAAAAGACTTTTGCACACAGTCCGGTGATTAATAAAAAACTTTTAGTGATTGTATTATTGGTAAGTGTGATTTTTAGAAAAATAACCACAGAGTTCAAATGAAATGCAAACTATAAACATCTGTGCAGTTGTCTCTTCGTGTCCATTGGGAATTGTTTCCCAGAGCTGCAGGAGAATCAGGGGACCGGAGGTCCACAGAGGTCAGCTCCTCACTCAGTGCAGTGCATGTCATACTTACAGATAACCTATAATATCTGTCACGTACTGCCTTGCAGTACACAGGGGTACTCTGGCAACGTGATGTAACCCATTGCTATGGTCTAGCCATTAGAGGATAATGACAAGATAAACAGTCTGAAGAATTTGAGAATGTTTGACTTTCAAGAATTTAGACCAACAATTGACTGTAGGTGAAAAATACTGTCCACGATTCATCACTTTAATACTAATACACAATCTGTACCTGCAAACAAAAGCAGATAACCATGTGGCCCTTTAAAAACAATTAAAATCCACTTAAATTCAGGGCCGGCCAAATAGCTTAGAAGACTGAAGCACCTGCTTAGGCAGAGTGAAAACTGGGGTCCCCCACTTGCCTCGCAGGCCCCACTGCCAGGTTGCACTGAGATGGGGACTAAGACTTCATGCGGTGGCACGCCCCTGTAATCCCAGCTGTAAGAAGACTGAAAACAGGAGGATGACTACGAGTGCCATCTGTGTAGTGAGACCCTGTAGACCCTGTGATAAACACATTTTGTTAAAAAATCCACTTAATCTGCATTCATTTTTGTGTACTTTAGCTTCCTACAAATACCTGTGATTTATGGAAAGCAGATGTACAGCAAACAATAAGTTCTCCTATAAATATGGAGTATACACACTGAAAACAATACAGTTAACTTGACAAACTTTCCTTTTATGGGATAATATCACATGCTGTTAGCTTAGCTAATTTCTTTTCTTTTTTCTTTTTTTTTTTGTCTTTTTGAGACAGGGTCTCACTGTGCAATTCAGGCTGGCCTTGAGCTCACTTTTGTAAGCCAGGCTGGTCTTGAACTCACATTGATCCTCCTGCCACAGCTTCCCAAGTGCTGGGATCACAGGTGTGTGCCACCATACCCGGCTAGCTTGGCTAATTTCAATACTTAACATTATACTGTCACATTTTACTGTAAAATACACCAGATAAAAACAATACCATCTTAATCACTTAATGAACATTTAAGTGGAAACAATTATTATTGTTGTACAGTGATAATGATCACCACCATCCATTTTTAGAACTCTTCATCTTGTCTAACTACTCTACACTCATCACAGGGTTATTCCTTGTCTTCTCAGTTCCTACCAGATCTGGCAATCATTACTATGCTATCTCTATGAACTTGTTACTGAAGGTAATTCATATAAGTAGAAGTAGTCATTATCATTCCTTTGTGCCTCATTTATTTTATTTAGCATAATGTCCTGACACTTCAGCCACAAGGTAGCATGTATCAGAAACTCCTTCCTGCTCATGACTGAATAATATTCCATTGAATATATATGTATAAGTGTGTATATTTTTTAATCACTCATCTATGTGTATTGGATTACTTGTATTACTGTGAATGTTGCTATGAACATGGTTCTACAATTTTTTTACTCCATAGGACCAGATTATTAACAGATTAATAAAGCAATCCATAATGTGGGAGAAAATATTTTCATATTATTTATGAAGTAAGGAACTTAGATCCAAAATACAGGATGTAGAGGAACACAAAAAGATAATCTAACTAGAAATAAAGAATCAGCATAAACATTTCTGCAAAGCTATACCAATGATCAGTAGGTAGAAGACATGCCCATCCCGACTAATCAGGGAAAAAAAAAAAAAAAAAGGATGCTGTGACTAATCACAAATGCTAATCAAAATTAAAAGGAAGTGGCCAGGGAGATAGCTCCATGGCACAAGTGCCTGCCTGGCAAGTGCAAAGTCACGAGTTCAAACCCTGGTCCTGGAAGGAAAAAAAAAAAAAAAGAAAGAAATACCTAAAATTAAAAGGAAGCAGAGAAGAAGGAAGAGCGAAAGTATGCTTAAAAAAAAAAAAAAAAAAGAGCTTGGCAAGGATGTAAAAAAACTTGAAAGTATACTGTGGGTGAGGATATAAGAACAGTGCGGCCACTGTGGTATACAGTTTCATGTTTCTTCAGGATTTAAAAATAGAATCAACCTCATTTTTGCAAGGACTTTTTACAGACTTAAACTGTCCTTAAATTGTCCTTTTGTGTGATACGCGTGCTTTTTATGTCTTTCAGGTGATAGTTAGGGATAGCTTGAAATCCCTAAATGTTCCAGAAAAAACCCACAAAAATAGAAAAACACAACTTTAGCACAGAAAACAATGAATCCATACTTCTTCCTATTCTATCTTCTGTAAGAAAATGTTTATGTGAGTTGCAAGCAAGAAATTATCCTGGAAATTTGTACCTTAAAATATCGCATTTTATCTCCTTATGACATATACATCTTAGTCTATGATATTTAATATTATTTATGTTGCATAATATGTTTGAACATTTTATGTTGTAGTCTACACTTTACTGTATTTTGTTAAATCATATGAAAATTAATGTATAAGAATTTAATGTGTTGTACTTCGTGCCTAATTTGTACTTTCTTGACCAAACACATTTTTTAAAAAATTTTAATAGACATTGCTTAATGACAAACATTAGTTACTCAAGATCTCATTAAATTCTGGTGTCCTGTGTTCTTTTTTTTTTAATTTTTTTTAATTTTTTTTTTTTTTTTTTTTTTTTTTTTTTTTTTTTTTTTTTTTTTTTTTTTTTTTTTTTTTTTTTTTTTTTTTTTTTTTTTTTTTTTTTTTTTTTTTTTTTTTTTTTTTTTTTTTTTTTTTTTTTTTTTTTTTTTTTTTTTTTTTTTTTTACCTTGTTTCAGAACCTTCATTTGTTTATTCACTCATTTTTTATGGCCAGGTCAGCCTGCCCCGAGGGCAGGGCTGGCGCAGCAAGTGGTGCCGGGGATGGAAATGCGGTCCCTGAAGCCGCCCAAGCTCCCAAGCAGGCGCTTTAGACCACTGAACTATCCCTCAGGGCCCATGTCCTGTGTTCTAGTCAAAAGAAAAAAACATACTTGGTGTTGATATGGGTGGTTTGCTGGCTTTCTTCTTTTTAGTGTTCATGACTAAAGGAATTCAAATCATTTGAATTTGAAAACGGTGGAGGAAGATTCCTTAGATCAGTTTGAACAACTACCTACTGACCCAGGAAAATAGCTCCAGCAGAGTGGAGGAAACCAAGACAAAAGCCTCAGTATGCTGTTTCTCTGTAATAATAAAAAAGAGAACAATAAAGAAGGTAAAAACAGCAGCAGCCTCCTCCTATAACCTAGCTATAAAGCCTGGAGTTAGGCATCGCCTGCCTGGAGGAGAGCAGGAGACTGACTACCTGCAGCACTTCCACCTGAAAAGCAGCCTCAGATCCAGCAAGGTGAAGCCAAGGATTAGGCAATGTCTGCAGACAGAGCCTTTGGATGGGTCCTAAAACCAATGGTAACAACCTAGTGATCTCAGGGCACAGAGTATGGTTCCGGCTGGCACAAGGCATGCTCCTAGGACTGCATTGTTACCTCAGGTGTCAGCCTCAGGTATTGACTATTGTAAGGAAATGAAATTCCCAACTTGAAAAGCCACCAGTGTGAACTCAAGCTATCTAAAACCAAAGAATGAATTTTAGGAGCAACAGAGGCTAAGAGCAGAATATATTCATTGTGAGAAAGAAAGCTTCTGTGGAAGGGCACCCAAGTGGGTTGCCCATGAATCTGCCTTTTCTAGGGATTTTTCTTTTTTTTCTTTTTTATGACTGTCTCAGCCTGCCTTAGGGGTGGAGCTGGTGCAGCGTGTGCAGATCTGACTACAGTCCCTTCAATTGCCTAAGCTTGCCTAGGCAGATGCTTTAGACCACTGAACCAGCTAGGGATTTTTGCAGAGCAAAACCATGAGGTGTGGGGTGGGTATAAGATGGAAAACATGGAAACTCCCTACCAGGTGGGCAGGAAGTAGGCCAAAACTATGGCCAACCAGCAAGACAACAAGCATAATTGCTCAGGTAAAATTCATTAAATTGGATCAGACGGGGAAGTGAGTCATATAGCCAGAGGGCATGAAAAAGAGACAGGGGCTTTTCCTATACAACATTGCATACAGATGATTTTTTTTTCACTTGGCTGAATTTTGTGTATGAAATGAATGAACACTAAGCATCCTTAGAAAGATTTCAGTACCATTTCTATATAAATAGTAAGGATTAATTCCATAATATCAAGTCCCTGAGAACAATATTTAAGAATATGAGGGGCTGGGGGTATAGCTCCGAGGCACAAGTGCCTGCTGGGCAAGTGCAAGGTCGTGAGTTTGAACCCTGGCCCCACAAAAAAAAAAAAGAATATGACAACCTGGATGGCTTCATATGCTTGGGTCTTTATAGAATTAACATACAAATCAGTTCTTTTTAAAACTTGACTAGAACACAAGCTATGGATAAGCTGCATATGTAAAAACTGAATGAATGGGGCCTGGCAGGATGGCTCAGTGGTCTAAAGCACCTGCTTAGGAAAGCTTGTCGGCTGCAGGGATCCCCAGCACCATGTGCTGCACCAGCCCTGCCCTGAGGGCAGGCTGAGCAGGCCATAAAAATAAATAAACAAACAAACAAAAGTTCTGAAACAAGAAAAAATAAAAACAAAAATCAACTGAAATTACTGATGAGAAAATCATTCAGTTCATTACTGAAGAAAAATAAATGATCACAAAATGTAATGTTTAATGTGATCCTTTTTTTCTTACAAACATGATATAGATACAAGTGTAACACCCATACAAATGTACACACAGAAAAAAAAGTCTGAAATTAAGTAGTGCAACATGTCAGTGGCACTTAGAATAGAACATATTCTCTTTTCTTTTTGATTATCTATAGTTTCTGAGGTTTGTTATATGAACATACAAGTAGAATTTTTTCAGTGTTACAATTCTGTTTAATTTTTTTTTTTCTTTCTTTTTTTTTTTGTCTTTTTGAGACAGGGTCTCACTATGCAGTTAAGGCTGGCCTTGAGCTCACTTTTGTAGCCCAGGCTGGTCTTGAACTCACACTGATCCTCCTGCCTCAGCCTCCCGACTGCTGGGATTACAGGCGTGTGCCACCACGCCCAGCTTGTTTAAATAATTAGCAGTCTGATGAACTATCACACACAGACACACACACACTCAAGCACATCTAGGCTTCCACCGTGTATAGCTCTAGTGAGGCAGGACTATATGAATCAACTCTTAGTCTCTGCCTTTTCTGGTGTCTGAGTTCTATGACACTGGGGACTATGATGCCACTGGGTTCTCTAGGAGGGGTTTTAAATTGACAGAACTGCCAGTCTCTGAGCTCTTGCTGGTATCCATTTGCTAAGAAAGTGGTTTCCTGCATGCTACTGGCTGGACTTGGTAAGGTATCGTGGTTTTGGAAACTTAGCCCCACAATTGTCTAGGAAACTGTTAGGAGTGATATACATATATCTATATCTATATCTATATCATCTATATCTATCTATCTATATATATGTATATATATATATATATATATATATATATATATATATATATATACATGCATAGTTATGGATGACTAGTGCTTGTCTGCTTAGTTCCTGATAAGACTCAAGTGAGTCCCTGTTTCCTTAAGTTTTCTATTTTCTGAGACCTTTAGGTTCCAATTTCCCCTTTGGTTTCCTGGTCAAGAATAAAGTCACCGCTTTCCCATTAGCTGCCCACGGGCTCACTTTCCATTAGCTGCCTGCAAGACCCACACCATCCCGAAACACCCCAATCACCTTCCTCAATCCCCCGAATAACATACGCTATTGGCTTCTGTAAAACCTGCTTGCTAAATCCCTCATTAGCATAGACAGCCTATAAAAACCCGTACACACCGAGGCTCGGGGTCACTCTCCTCGGGAGGGGGGGGTGACCCTATGCCAGAAAAAGCGCTATAACACCTTTATAATAAATGAGCTCTATAACACTTAGAGGCACTGACTCTTGGCTCATCCTTCTCCCGACATCTCCTGGACCTAACAAAACCAGGGCATGTTCCTCTTCAGTCTTCACTAAACCTCTGAGAGAAGGGACGCCCTGCCTGTAACAGAAATCCTATTAGAATAGGTGGCCTAAAAGAAGTGCAGCTCATGTTCCAGTGGGTACATTTGGGGCTGATTTCTAGGTGTGCTGCCAATCCTTTCTCTGCCCCTTTGCACACAGTGATGAGTCTTCAGATTGCTCCTTGGGACCCAGCTGGCAGCAGCGCTTCCTCCTGATCTTGACAACACAGGTAATCAGTTGTGGATTCTCACTGATGGGAGCTCAGATTCCCATTTCCCAGTGAATTCCTTGCCCTGTTACTCAGAGTTGAGACCTCCAGGGAGCAGCCGAAGCTGGAAATTGATCACACATGTGGGGACAAGGAAAGGACAGTTCAAGAACAAAGAGGGTCTGAAGGAATCAAGCTACTTTGGTCCTGACAAAACATCTTGCCTGAGACAGTTCCACGACCTTGTGTCTTGTGATGCTAGCTTTGACGAATGCTACCATGGGTGCAGTTGTATTTCCTTTTCTCCCATCCAGAGAAAGTTCTGTCTGACCTAAGTTTTCACCTGTTGTCTTAGCCACCCACCCCAGGGAACATTGAGAGCTTCCATAGGACACAGAAAGGGACCACATTCTAATTGGCTGAGCAGAGGCTTTGTCAAAAGAACCCCCTTGAGAAACATGACTCTTCTGTTTGTCAGAAGAGGTTTTATTCTCAGTGGAGACAGCTCAGGCTGCCCCTGACAAATACAGTACAGTAATGAAAAAAATCTTTTAGATGGCCCCCAGACATTTGGAGAACCCTAAAACTATAGAGGACCCTCAAGGTCTTTGTCCACTGAAGTACAAGATAGCCAGAGAGCTCTGACCACCAATGTTTACTGACATTTTCCAGCCTACAGTCCCTTACCTTCTTTCTGTTCCTATAAAAGGGGCCCGCTTCTTCTTGTTTTCTAGTCTTTTCACCTCTTGTCTGTTTCATGCACACATAATAAGCATTAGAGCATGCTGCCTGTGCACAGCTAAGTGCTCTTTGCTGTCTCTGACCTCAGTGGTGGCGCTGGGATACGAGGTGAACACATCTGAGATTTTATTTCTGGCTGGCAGGAGAAGCTGGCTTCTCTTGCAGGGGTCTTAGAGCCATACTCATAACAGATAGGGAAGCTGAACTCACAGAAGCAGAGTGAACAGTGATGGTTAGCAAAGTGGCAAGGGTGGAGGGAGCCAGATTTGAAGATGTGTTAGACCAGGGCTGGCCAAATAGCTCCACAAATCAAAACACCTGCAAGCAGGCTCAGGGGCCAGAGGTTCTATCCCCAGCCTGCTGTGTCAACAGGCACACTGAGATGTCAATAGAGATGTGGTGGCATGCACCCACAATCCAAGCTCTTGGAAGGCTGTAAACAGGTGCATCACTATGAGTCCAGTCTAGTAGTGAGCCCCTGAACACCCTGTAGACCTTTCCCTAAAACACCCACACATACAAAGTAAAATAATGAAGATATGTTAAACAAAGCATACAAGCTTTAGTTGCATACAAAGAATAGCTTTCTGAGATCTAGTATATAACTTGATGGCTGTATATGGTAATGACACATATTTTATTACTCCTAAGAGACAAAGACTTACATTGGTTTGCAACGTAAGAGCAAGCATGTGAAAAAGGGACTGAATTCCTTCACTGGAGAAAAAATTGTCTCTTTAGTAAATGGTGCTGGGGAATCTGCAAGTGCACATGCTGTACATTGAACCTAAATCCACATTTCTCACTGTTTTAAACTGAAATATAAATGGGTCAAAAATCTAAATATTATAACAGAAATATTTAATCCATTGGAAGACAAAATAGGTAAAATACTTCAAAACATAGGTATAAACATAGACTGTTCTTAGGAGAGCCTGAAATGCACAAGAAATAATATGAGGAATCAATAAATAGGATTACAGCAACTTAAAACATTTTCTGCACAGCAAAGGAAATCACCAACAGAATGAAGAGATAACCTGCGTGAGAAAACCTTTGCCAGATACTTCACAGACAAGAGACTAAAAATAGAATAGGGCTCTTTCTGGAAAACACCAAATGGCGGATGACGCTGGTGCAGCGGGAGGGGCCGGAGGCCCCGGGGGCCCAGGCCTGGGAGGTCGCAGCGGCTTCCGCGGAGGCTTCGGCAGTGGCCTTCGAGGTCGCGGGTGCGGCAGAGGCCAGGGCCAGGGCCGGGGCCGAGGCCGAGGCCGCGGCCGCGGGGCTCGCGGCGGTAAGGCCGAAGACAATGAGTGGATTCCTGTCACCAAACTGGGCTGGCTGGTCAAAGACATGAAGATCAAGTCCCTGGAGGAAATTTATCTTTTTTCCTTACCCATCAAGGAGTCTGAGATTATTGACTTCTTCCTGGGCACATCCCTCAAGGATGAGGTTTTGAAGGTCATGCCTGTGCAGAAGCAAACTCGTGCTGGCCAGCGGACCAGGTTCAAGGCATTTGTCGCCATTGGAGACTACAATGGTCATGTTGGCCTGGGTGTAAAGTGTTCCAAGGAAGTAGCCACTGCCATTCGTGGGGCCATCATCCTAGCCAAGCTTTCCATTGTTCCCATGAGGAGAGGCTACTGGGGAAACAAGATTGGCAAGCCCCACACTGTTCCTTGCAAGGTGACTGGCCACTGTGGCTCTGTATTGGTGTGCCTGATCCCTGCCCCCAGAGGCACTGGCATCGTCTCTGCCCCTGTGCCCAAGAAGCTGCTGATGATGGCTGGAATTGATGACTGCTACACCTCTGCTAGGGGCTGCACTGCTACCTTGGGCAACTTTGCTAAGGCCACCTTTGATGCCATCTCCAAGACCAACAGCTATCTGACCCCTGACCTCTGGAAAGAGACTGTGTTCACCAAGTCTCCCTATCAGGAATTCACTGACCATCTTGTGAAAACCCACACCAGAGTCTCTGTCCAGAGGACTCAAGCTCCAGCAGTAGCCACAACATGAAGTGTTTTTACACAAAAATAAACTATGTCTGCCAATCTGAAAAAAAAAATAAATAAATAAAATAAAAATAAAAATAGAATAGGACTCAAATCCAAAAGTGAGCATTTGAAATGAGTAGATGCCTTTTAGGCCAATAAATTTAGACCAATAAATGCCTGAAAAAATGTTCAACATCACTGGACATTCAAGAAATGCAGATTAAAATAATACTGAGATCCCATCTCACTCCATGAAGTACAGTTGTTACCCTGGCAAGGCCTGGGGAGTTGGGGCTTCTTTATTGTTAAGCGTATACTTTGTTAAAACTTCTATGGAAATTGGTATGGAGAGTCCTCAAAAGACTAAAAATGGAAATTCCATTTGGGCAGCCTATTGCCTCGCTAACTCCAAAGAGTTAGACATCACCCTGTGCCTGTGCTGATAGTAACACTGTTCATAATCTCTAAAGCCTGGAAGCTGGAAGCAGCCTATACATTCATTGACAGATGACTAGGGAAAGAAAATGTGGGGTTTTTTAGGTGATGGAATACTGCTCTGTCATTAAGAAAGATCATCTGGAGTCATGTATAATGTATCTTGAGATCATAGAGTTAAGTGAATTAAATCAGACACACAAGTTTAAGTACCACATGGTTTTTCTTACATGAAAAACTCAATATAAGAATAAATTGTAAAATAAAAGTGAGATAATAGGAAAAAAGAGCAAAAGAAAAGCATTATTGTAATCCAGCCTGGATAATATACCTAAAAATGTGTACCCTGATTTAATATAATTGTTTAATGTATTTTATATGATTTTTGGCCTGTTTGCAGATCTGCATATATGATAATTAACTTTATTAGGAATCATAAGATAAATAAATGAAACTGATGCTGGCAAAATGAGAGGAAGAAAAAGAACTACGATGTGTTTTGTACATGTACAAATTCCTCAAATAATGTAGTTATTTTGTACTACAAACATGAAATAATAAATTTTTTTTAAAAGTACACATGGGAGCCGGGCGTGGTGGCTCACGCCTGTAATCCCAGCACTCGGGAGGCTGAGACAGGAGGATTGGTGCAGGTTCGAGACCACCCTGGGCTACAAAAGTGAGCTCAAAGCCAGCCTCAACTGCATAGCAAGACCCCGACTCAAAAAGACAAAAAAAAAAAAAAAAAAAAAAGTACACATGGGGAATGGGACTGTATTATAGTAATTTGGTCATACAATATTACACACAAATAGTTACACATCACACTGTATTCCATTATCTGTATTTCATTTATTTATTCTTTGGGGGTACAGGTTATTGAATGTGGGGCCTTGTACTTGCCAGGCAGACACTGCACTGCTTAGCTATATCCCTGGCCTCCTCCCTTATCTTTAAAAATGTTGTTTGTTACTTAAACTGTTTTAAAGGTAAATTTAAAAATCATATACATATGCATTCTGTATATAAGTGTACGTGCATACAAAAATTTCTATCACATACATGATGTTGATCCTGGATCCAAATGAAGAAAAACTGATAAGATGCAGAGCTCGACACAGAGTGATTCTGAACACAAAATCATCACATCTCTCTCAAATTACTATAAAACTTGAAACATAAAACTGACTCCTGGGCCCGGTGGGATGGCTCAGTGGTCAAAAGCACCTGCTTGGGAGCTTGGGTGGCTTCAGGGACCATGGTTTGATCCCCAGCACCACATGCTGTGCCAGCCTTGCCCTCAGGGCGGGCTGAGCCAGCCATAAAAAATGAGTGAATAAACAAACAAACAAAGGTTCTGAAACAAGAAAAAAAAAATTAAAAAAAAAAAAGTTTGATCAATCTTATATACCTATATGTATTAATCTAAACTGATCTGATGATGAAAATATGTAATATAACCATTGTTAAATTTAAACAATAAAAAAATTGAAAAAAAAACAAAACAAAACTAACTCCTTCTGGATAATAACTATTTCACCTACATACTACATAAAAGATGGTGTTTAAACATCTTAAGAACAGCCCTCTGATATCAAGGTCTTTCTGCCTAGATTCATCAAGGAGGCAGAAAAACCACATATCCTCAGAGAACAAAGCAATAAAATGCCTTTAAAGATGATTAGTTCCCGTGAGCATGAATTTCATCTACTGAGGTGAATGACTATTAGCGTGACACAGGTGTATGCAATGGTGGAAAGACTTTCTGAAGGGTGTGTTCATAAAGTTGCTAATATGGAGATTCAATGCTTTAGCTTTGTTTTTAAAATCTTCCTGCCTTTATTCAATTCAAATTTTCAGACTCAAACTTTCCATTTCAGGATGTATTTGCAAGCTATTAAGCTTTAAGTAAGGCTTGAATGGGTCCCCTAAGTCCTCATGTGTTAAAGTTTAATTCAGTTGCAAAGCACTAAGTGGTAATGGTGGTGGTGAGGGATAATTTAGCTATTGTGTTTAAGGGGAAAGCCTTTGAGAGTTGATTCTCATTAGATAAGGTCAGTGCAGTGAAACCCCATGAAGGAATATCCATGACTTAATAATTGAGAGAGGGTTGGGATGCAGCTCAATGATTGAGTGCTTGCCTTGAATGCACAAGGCCCAAAGTTCAGTCCTCAGTGTCAAAAATAATCATAACTGGGAGGCAGACAAGAACACACACACATACCTGTCTCTTCCTATGAGATGCCCAGTGCCACCATGGGACTCTCAGCAGGAAGACAGCACTAGATGTAGCCGTTGGCCCTAACCTATCCAGGATTGTAAACCACAGCAAAACTCACGTTTCAAATTTACTCATCTGGCAATACTGTGCAATTAGCAACAGAAATAGGACCTGGATAATCCCCATGCTGACTGGGAGGCTAAAACAGAAGGATCTCTTGATTGCAGGAGGTGAAGCCTAGCCTGGAAAATACAGCAAGATCCTGTTTAAAAAATGAAAAATAAAACAACCAAATTTAGTGGAATGTAGAAGAACTGCAGACAATGACACACAAATCTAGTTATTACAAATATATTGTACCACTATACTGAAGAGAGTAAAGATGATAACTTCTGACATAAATTCAGAAAACAGTCTTTTGGCTGGATCCTGTGCAGCTTGGGAATTGTACACAAATGCTGTGCTTTACTTAGCAAGAGCTAGGACTAGCAACTCAGGAACCACTGTACATATTTGGAAATCTATTGTAGATGACTAGAGTACAGTCTCCCCCTGCAGTTTAAGGAAGTTACAGATAAACAAGGAGAGAACAATGGGATGAACCATGCTCCAGGAGGATGCATTTGGAAGCATTATGATTCTATGTTTTTATATACGTGAAGATGGATTCACGGACAGGTCTGTCTTCAAAGAAAGAAAGCAGGGAAGAGAAAAATCTTAGCCTTTAATGTCTTGTTGAGTCAGAAAGTGACAAAGCACTATTTAAAGGGGATGAAACATGAAAAAGAGCCAAAAAGTAAACCTCTAATAGCCCAACATGGAAAAATGTTGTCTCAGTTACTTCTCTCATTGCTGGGACAACTACCTGACACCCAAAATGAAGGAAGGAAAGGTACATTCAGCTCACAGTTACTGGAGGTTTCAGTCTATACTTGGCTGGTTCTAAGGCTGAGTGGCACAGGGCAGAGAGGAACGGTTCATGGAACAGCAACAATAGTAACAAGCCAACAACAGTAACAGAGAAAGTGTCAATTTCTCTGTCTCTTACATTCCATTCAGGCTCTTTGCCTCAGGCACTCCGCCTCAGCCACACCCATAATCTCAGCTGTACTCACACCCATAATCTCATCCTTGGATTTCCCATAATCCCAGTGGATCATGAGTCTCCACCTCTAGAAGTCCCTGCCCCATGATTGCACGAAGCTTTGAGGAGACAACTAGACACAAACCATAACAAATGTGAATTTTAAAAACAATGATAGCAGTGAGTAACTAAGAGAATAAAGTAAGTATCCACAAGTATATGCTGATGTTAAACACATAAGATTAGAAGAAGAAAGGAAAGAGAAGAAATGAGACACAAATCTTTTCTATAGAAAACTTCCAAATAGTAAATATTGATGGGTAATACAGAAAAAGTTACATCTTAAAGAAGGAACAAATAGGACTGTATCAAATTCAAAAGCTTTGGTATAGCAAAAGAAGCAACAGAATGAAGAAACACAGGCCAGAAAATAAGAGAAAATGTTTTCCTGATGCTCTTCCAACAGTGGATAGCTTGAAAAACAAACTCAAAAGCCTCCCACAAAAAGAATAAACAATCCATTGTGCATGGTGGTACACACCTACCTATAATCCTAGTACTCTGAGAGGCTGAGACAGGAAAATTGCAAGTTTAGCTCACTCTGAGCAACATAATGACTCAGCAAAACTCTCTCAAAATTGAAAATGTAAAACAGCTGAGCATGTAGGTCAGCGTGAAGAACCCTGGGTCAATTCTCAGTGCTGGAAAAGAAAAGAGCTAAGCAGTCTAGTCAATAAATATTCACAAACGGAACAGGCAGCCTCAGTGTACAAGTAGTTAGCAACTACGTGAATGATGTTGAACATCTTTAGCCATCAGTGGAATAGAAAATTTTTTTTTAAATTTTATTTATTTTTTCTTGTTTCAGAACTTTTGTTTGTTGTTTGTTTGTTTTTATGGCCGGCTCAGCCTGCTCTGAGAGCAGGGCTGGCGCAGAATGTGGTACCGGGGATCGAACTGCGTTCCCTGCAGCCACCCAAGCTTTCCTAAGCAGGCGCTTTAGACCACTGAGCCATCCTGCCGGGCCCTGGAATAGAAAAATTTTAATTTTAAAAAAATGGAGACTCTACATCACCACCATCAGAATGATTCTCATCAAAAATACAAAAATAACAAATACTGAGGAGGAATGTGGGAAAACTGTCAGCACTGTTGATGGGAATGTATAGTAACAGAGGAGACCTAAGGCCTACTGACATCCCTGGAAGCAGAGAACAATAAACAGAGCCCAGTGAGCGCTGCTTCCTGTTACTTGGAAGTCCCGGCATGCTGGGATTCAAGGCTGCAACAGCAGCGTCTCCTGCAGGTACCCTCTTCTTTGAGGGTACCTTGCTTGGGATGTTAATGGTTGTCTCCTCCCCTGCTGGTTTGTTATCAATTAGCATTTGTGTGAACTTAGGCATATGCTGTGTTCATTAGAGTAGTGTCAAGCTCTCAATAAAAATGAGATGCTTCTGAGGCTCTGGGCTCACTGGAAGAAAGACCTCAGTGAGTCCTCTGAAGTTGTATTCATCGGGTCTTCTCATCATTTCTTTCAGAACCAACACATAAAATACAACAGGAATGTAAATTAGTATAGCCACTATAGAAATCAGGACAAAGTTTCCCCTGTACTTAAAATCAGTATGGAGTTTCCTCAAAAAGTAAAAGCAGAGCTCAGTGGTCTAATCACCTGTCTAGTAAGCACAAGGTCCCAGGTTCAATCCCCAGTACTGAATGCCATTTAGGCCCAGAACACAGGTACACTATGCTGGTCATCAAAACCAGGCATGTGGCATATGCCTATAATCCCAGCCTGGAGAGGCTGAGACAAGACAATCACTATGAGTCCAAGATACATGGTGAGACCCTGTACCAAATAAATAAATAAAAGATTAAGAAAAATTAAAAGAAAAAACTAAAAGTAGAATTAGCATGTGTCCAGCTACCACTCTTGGTCCACATGTGATGGCATCCAAGTTAGCATATCATAGGCAAAGCTAGTACCCATGATTACTGTGGTGCTATTCATAGTAGCACACATATAGAATCAGCTGGGCACCCATCAATGAGTAAAAGGATGCAGAAAATGTGGTAGATACATACACAGTGCTATATTCCACAAAAAAAAAAAAAAAAAAAAAAAAAAAAAAAAAAAAAAAAAAAAAAAAAAAAAAAAACCATAACACATATTTTATAAGAAAATGGATGAAACTAGAAACTATCTAATGAAGTAAAATAAACCAGATTCTGAAAAATAAGAATCTCATATTTTCTCTCACATGTGGAATGGGGAGGTAGGGCTATGTCTTACCTCAGTTGTCCTAGAGCCTGTTCGGGTAAACACCTTCAGGCACAGGGGACCAGGCTTCAATGCCCAGCTCCATGTGCCTTACCCACCCTGCCCTTCAGGCAGCCTGAGCCAGTCAAAAAAAAAAAAAAAAAAAAAAAAAAAAAAAAAAAAAAAAAAAAAAAAAAAAAAAAAAAAAAAAAAAAAAAAAAAAAAAAAAAAAAAAAAAAAAAAAAAAAAAAAAAAAAAAAAAAAAAACTTCTCACATGTAGAATCTGGATGGGGGAAATAACAGGAAAGTAGAAGGGGGAGAAGGAGAAGGAGAAGGAAGAGGAAAAGGAGAAGGAAGAGCATGAGGAACAGGAGTGAGAGAAGGAGGTAAGGAGGAAAAGGAGGTGGAGGAAGAAGAAGAATTAGAAGAAGAGTAAGAGGAGGAGGTGGGGTAGAAGGAGAAGCTGAAGCAGAAGAAGGAGGCAAAGGGGACAGGAGAAGGGTAGATCATGCGGGAAGGACCTGTCTGGCGAGACGATCCCCCGAGCAACAGTGTGGACATTGTTTATACCTTTGTAAAGTTAGTAACACCTGACACAAGTCACAGCCTAGTGACTCACGGCTGGCATTAACCAGTAAAGATGCCTTTTTTCAGGACTGAGCTTGACTGTTTTAGGCACTGAGACCTAGTCCTGCTTTCACACATTTGACCGATTTCCAGCTTCCATGGCTCCTCACACCTCTGTGTGCATTTAGTCTCCTTCATTGGATCCATCTGACATGCAGAGATTTCAGTAGGCACCAGATCTCCCAATACTGTCCTAGAACCTAAAAGCCTTTGAAAAGTTAATTTGAAAAGGTTTGTCTTTCTTATTATGAGGTCTTGCACTAATATGTTGCCCCCTGGGCATTTTAAAAATTAATTTTCTTATTAACGGACAAATAATGACCCTTATGGGCTGTGATCTGCTACTTCATTGTAAACAGTTTGATCAAGCTAATCAACACACCTATTATTTCATGGACTTAGTGTTCATGCAGTTGCCAGCAGGAGCTGTGTGAGCTATGGAGCTAGCTAGAGCAGCTGGCCCAGAGCGTGACTGGGTGCAGGTGGAGCGCAGTGCCCTGGTCAAAGGACCTGGCGCCACTCAAGCAGAGGTCAGGGGTGGGGCTAGGCTGGGGCAATCCCACCACCCCATCCAGGCACTTCCCTGGAGCCCAAGGGTGTAGCTCTTTGGCCAAACCGAGTGGCTGCTGGCTGCGTCCCTGCGGGTGGGCGCTGACTCTCCACCCTGCACTGCCTGGAGAGATGGGGAAGGGTGTATCTTGTTCCCCTTGGGCTTCAAAGGGACCTAGTTCTCAGATTTCAGCTCATTCAAAAGGGCCGGGGGCTGGGGATGCGGTTCAGTAGCAGTGCTCTTCCTTGCATGCACCAGACCCTGGGTTCAAGCCCCAGCCCCACAAAAAGGGAGGAGCAGTTTCATCTGGCAGCCTGCACCCTTGCCTGAGAACCCTGGGCAGAAGAAGCAATAGCAGGTACTGGGGACAGGGTCTCTGGATGGACGGTAGCTTTGTCTCTATCTCCCATTCTAATTAGACTGGAGGAGAAAACACGCAAGCGAAAAGATGCTGAGCCCAACCGAGCGCTCTTCCACATGGTGAATCTGCCCCACGGGGAGTTCTGCCTACCACCTCATCTCTGGTGTTCGTCCTGAGCCAGAGAAGAAAGGCCTGGCTGACCTTGTTCTGCCTACCGTTCCTCTCCAACCCCTGTCCCACCCTATAAAGGCTACGGACACCACCACCCTATCCCATCTGGAACTAGAGCACAAGATTGAGTCCCTGATGGCTGGGACTGAGTTTCTCAAGATGATGCATGTGGAGGTGACTGGGCCTGGGTGTTGGGAATCTTGGAAGGTTGCAGAGTGGGTTCGTTTGTGGGGCACCGGGAGAGGATTGGGTCAGGAAGCAGACTGGCCTGGGAAGTAGGCGAGCTTCACCCGCTGACCTCTGCTCTAGGCCAGCAGGCCTTTCAAATGATTTGCATCCCACTTCTGCACCACTTCGTGGCCGACAGCGGAGCTACACCCCGAACCTGCGGGCGCTTAGCACAGACACTCAAGCAGTCCTGAGGCATGGTACGTCCTGGAGCCCCCAGTTGTCTGTGCAAGCATTTCTTCCCCTTTCTGCGAAGCTGCATGGGTTTTGTACCCTCCACCTGTGCATGCCCTGGCTGCAGGAGCTTCCAGACCTGCAGGTGAACATGGAGGTCAGCAGGTACAGCACGGAATCCAGGTGACTGAAGACGGAGGGGGCGGCGGTGGCACTGAGAGACATCCATCCGCGCGCAGGAGGACAACATCACGGGAAGAACCCGCAGGAGGCGGCGGGTGGAACAAGTCGAAGGTGCGCGGCCACAAGGGTGCGCCACAGAGCTTGAAAAGATGGCGGGTCTGTGGTGTGTTCACGTCCACGGACCTCCCCGGTTCATCCAACCAGAACTACAGGGTCTTCCGTCAGGCCCAGCGGGAGATGAATGAGTCCCAAGGGCAGATCCAGAGTCTGCCGTGCGGAGTGGACGGGCTGCAGCCACGGTGAGCACCAAGGTGAGCGCCCCGCAGCAGCACAGATGAGGCTGGGTACCCGCCTGACTCGTCCCACTCCTCCAAGAACAAGGCGTTGCTCCAGTTGCTCAGGGTCTCCGGGGAGGAGCTCCTCAGCTGGAGGAAGAGGTGGTTCGGCACCTGCGCCAGTACGAGGGACTCCTCAACGTCGAGGTGGCCCAGAACATCCGAGATCCTCACGTACAGGAAGCTGCTAGAGGGCGCAGGGATCCAGTGGGGAGCAGGGCTGCTGGGCCAAGCAGGGTTCCACCTGGGCCGTTGGGGGAGCTGTGGCCTTGGCAGAGGAGGCGACGGCGAGCTTTGCCTGCAGGATCTCGGAGCCGTCTGTTCCTTTGCCTCCTTTAGTATGAAGAGGTCTGGCGAGTTCTCCAGCATGGCTTCCGGCCTGTACTCCCCTTGTCCATTTCTGCCCTGATTGGACTCTTACTTCTCCCTCTTACTGCCGAGCCCCTGCCTGGATGGGCCCCTAGCGCTCAGGCTCAGCCCATCCACTTCCCCCAGGAAGTGGGTATCAGAGAAAACAGAAATCCCATGCTTTCCCTTCTGTGTCTCACACTGCTCTCTCCGTGCCTGAAATGAAGCCATCCCAGGACAGCTACATCTGGAAGATAGTTCTGGTCAGGACCCTGGAGACCTGTCACGGAAAGGAGCCCTACCCCAGGACGACGTCTTTTGCCTCGTTGCTCCCTGCCAGCCCTAACCTGGCTGCAGATGAGCATTGTGGGCAGAGGGGAAACCAGAGAAGGTGGCTGGATAAATGGGAGCCTCAGCTGGTTGTGCCCACAGGCATACAAAAGGGGGAGCTGCTGAAGCCGCAACCTCTCATTTCCTTGCCGCCAGTAGGTGGTGACAGAGTCTCAGGAGCCACACAGTCACCTGGGTAAACCTACTCACAGCTACCGACTTCCTCGATTGGGAGCCCCTGTCCCTGCTTTAGGCTCACTGTAAAGCCAAAGCTTCGCACCCGTCCGGAAGTGACCTCTCGTCCCTCCCACGGCATGTGCCGCGAGGATGACACTAGGCCCCCTCGCTGGCCCACGGCCATGTGGCTGGGCCCCTCTCCGGACTCTGATGTGATCCAGATGCTTACCTTTGTTCCCGATAAGGCGGCCTGTGACACTCAGGACAAGTCTGCTGTAGGCCAGATCCTCTGATCAATGGGTTGGGCTGCGCCAGTCTGGAGTTCACTGAAAACGGCCATGGAAGGAAAACCTGTCTGGCGGGTCTGTGTCTGGGCTGGGTCTGGGGCACAGCCCAGTGGTACGTGCTTTTTGTTCTATCAGTTCCTGTCCTGCTCACATCAGTGACTTCTGTGTTCCCTGCTGGGTTTTCTCCTACCTCTAGGCATTCCTGCTCACCTTCTGTCCACTCTGCAGCTGTGACTGAATGTCCAGCTACCTGTGGGGTGTCCCATGGGCTGCTCCAATTGAGCGCATCCCAAATGGAGCTCCACATCCTCTCTCCATGTGCAGCTGTGGTCTTCCTTCTGGATCCCCACTTCTGAAGAAGGCACCCCTGGGAGCCCTCTTGTCAAATTAGAACCCACCCACCTTACGCACCTCCACATTTCTTCGCTTACCTCCAGTTGTCTCCTCCTCTTTCTTCTGTGTTAGGGGTCAGAGCCAGGGCCCTGTGCACACCAGGCAAGGGCGTCACCCCTCAGCAATACCTGGCCTCTTCCCACCGTCTGCTCTAGAATTATCTTTCAAAAGTCTGTGGTTCTCAGACAGGTGTGCTAGTTCACACCTGTAATACCAGTACTTGGGAAGCTGAGACAAGAGCATTGCTTAGAGTCCATGGGCAGCCTGCACTACAGAGAGAAACCCTGTTTCAAAAATAAAATAAAGTGAAAAACAAAAACAAAAACAAGTGGTTCTCTCCTCTGCACCACTACTGCCCTAGTCTAGCCCATTGTCATCTTTTCTTTGGTCACATTAGCTAACATCAAAGGTTTCTGTCCCAGGCCTTGCTTTGCTATCCATCCAACTCTGCTAAATCTTTATATACAGCAAATCTCTTTGCTACAATCACCAGTCCTACACTGCTCAAAGTGTCCACTTCGATGGACACTCAGCTTCATTCCACCTGACCTTTACCTTCAAGATGAAACCTGCTTTGGGATGTAACACTTCCTTCCCCACTTAGTCCTTCTTTCTTTTATTTATTTATTTATTTATTTATTTATTTATTTATTTATTTATTGTGCTGCTGAGCTGTGTCAGGCCTCATGCAATGTTGACACTTGGTTGAAAAAATAAATCAGTCTCTGCTCTCAAGGAGCCCTGCAGCATAGAGAGACAGATGAAATGCTGGCCTGGTGGCAGGCACTGTGTCTGGGGACGCAGACAGTGGTATAGGACTAAAAGGTGCTGCTAACCAGTTTTGGAGGGTTTGGGGGCTTTGCCTTGGAGGTGACATCACATCAAGCCTTGGAAAATAAGGAGGAGCATCTGGGAGAGGTATCTTCACAGAGCACTCCATGAAGATATACAGTTCAGGTGTCTTTCCTAGCTTCCAGGTCAGCCAGCTTTCCATCATTGTGACAAATGCATGAAATGCTTCAACTTACAGGAGGGAAGGTTTATTTGGGCTCATGATTTCATTCCAGTGTTACCCCAGGCCCTGTTGAGCCTGAGGAAAGGCAGTGTATTACAGCAGCAGGCACAGCACATGGCACAGGAGGCTGCTCACCTCACGGTGGCCAGGAAGCAGAAAAAGAGGAAGATGGCAGGTATGAATAGCTCTTTAAAGGCCAAACCCACGGTGACCTCACTTCCATCCACTAGGCCCACAAAGGGCTCCCAGTAGTTTCAGCTGAGGACCAAGCCTTCACCATGTGAAACTTTGGGGACATTTAAGGTCTAAACCATAGTCCTATAATTCTAGGCTGAGACAGTTACTTTGAGTTTGAGGTAAGCTTGGCATACAAAATGAGTTCAAGCCACCCTTCTATAGGCTACCCTGCTGGACCATATAACAAGCTCTCTGTCTAGAAAGAAGGAAGAAAGGATGGAAGGAAAGAAGGGAGGAAGGAAGGAAGGAAGGAAGGAAGGAAGGAAGGAAGGAAGGAAGGAAGGCAGGCAGGCAGCCAAACCATGGCAATCTCCTAAACGTTTAGAATTGCCTTCAGATACTTTGGTCATTGAAAACTATAATTAAGTGATATTTCTATAATTTCTTATTGAATCTACAAATATAGATAGATACAGATATATATATATATGTATATATATATGTATATATATACATATATATATACATATATATATACATATATATATATATATATACATATATTTCTCCAAGGAGTTCCCCAAGGAGTTTTTAGAATTTTGGTAAAGGAGTGGTGGGGAATCTTTTATTTGTTGGAAATCATTTTTAGACTTCACTTCTAAAATCATGAGTTCTTGACAGAAAAGAGAGAAAAAATGTTTCTGGCCCCATTCTTCATAACAGAGATACGATAGTCACAGTGTTTCAATAATGGAACAATCTGCAGAACATGAGCACCAACCAACACGAGAAGATGCCTTCTGGAGGGGGCCTTTGCACCCACCGCTGTGCCAGTCACTGTCACTGGAAGGGCTGACGTGCAGCGCAGTGTGAGCCCCACAGCGGCGACTTCTCTCGTCACCCCACATGTTCACGTTGCACATCACTTTCCTTTCTTCTCCCTGTCTTCAGCTTCCCGGTTTCTCTGGAATTTCTAGTTTGCCTATGAGCACTTTCTTGGTTTCCAGAATTTTCCTCTTCTAGCATTCCAGTTTTGTGATTTGCCAGTGTCAGAACTGCAGGTCCTGAAGAAGCTGTCTGATTGTTGATTATTTTTTAAAGGAAACCAGGTAACCTGGAAAATGTACCTGGGGGTCATATAAGAAGAGGACAGTAAAATGTACTGCCAAATATTATTACTGACCTTGATAGTTCTAGCGAAATGTTTGAAACCTATATTCTGTTTTGAGTAGGTGAAGAAGAAAACAGAAGGTAGAGAAGTGAATAAAAGAAATCACATTTTTTTTTAAATTTAGTGCAAGTTCTACAGGGTCTACAGGCTTCACTACACAG
This sequence comes from Myocastor coypus, assembly GCA_004027025.1. NCBI lineage: Eukaryota > Metazoa > Chordata > Mammalia > Rodentia > Myocastoridae > Myocastor > Myocastor coypus. The sequence continues at coordinate 6,425 of PVJA010020727.1, read as the reverse complement.
ATCAGAATTATAGTAATTGATGCTCCTGTTTCCAGCTTCCCAAGTGCTAGGATTGCAGCCATGTGCCACCATGCCCAGTCTCAATCACTGTCTCAGAGCACCCCAGGGGTGGGGCCAACACAGCGTGCCAGGGATCACACCTCTGACCCCTGTGGCTGCCTAAGCAGGCACTTTAATCTGCTGAGCTATCTGGCCAACCCTCCATTGTTCTTTCCAAAATGTCACTGTGAACATAAAGCACAGAGGTGGAGTTGAAGATGAATACAAGGACAGTGTTGTTTTCCCTCTGCTTATGCATCTCTTTTTTCCATATGAGGAGTTTTAGGCAATAGTGGATAATTGAGAGGAAGTGGGATAGCTCTTGCCCTCTGCATGGCCCCTATAAATGGAATATTTGTATCCTCCTCTAATCTATAAGTCAAATTCATTATCCTCAGGAATGATAGTATCATCAGGTGTTACATGATGGTACTGTTGCAGCTTTCTTGAATGGGATTAGTGCTCTTACAAAACAAGTCCCAAGACTGCCCCCATCCACAGGGCCAATAAGAGGAGAGTGACTCCCCACCCTATGCCCTTTCGTTGTCTGATGCAGCAGTTCCAGTGAGAAGGTGAAAGCAATTCCAGCCAAAAGAGTATTAGCTTATGCCCTGCCCATCTTTTATTGTTTTGGGTCAACAGTGACAACAGGAGGCAAGTTGACAGGGCCAGTTGGAGGAGACCCCCAGACTGTGGTGTTGGCCAGAAGAGACATTTGGAAGAAAAGACACCTCCTAGGAAAGCCTGAATATCCACTAATGGGGTTATCTAACATTAGAAAGCTGAAAGCACCACCACAACACAAAATAAAGAAGAAAATAGAAAATGATGAGATGAAAAAGCAAAATTCAATCCCAAACATCCAACTTTCCTGGGACAAGTCCACAGCACAAAAACGTGGAGGAACTCAGAAGACACCAAATGGAACTGTATGAAATGACATCAACAGGAGTGAGAAAACAAATGACAGAGACCATAGAAAAAAATCATCTCTAAGGTGAAAACAGAAATGACCATCAAAATAACAGAAATTAAAGTAGACATAGAAAAATAAATAGAGCTCAGGAAAATGATGGAGACTGAGTGAAAATATAAACACGGAGTGTAATCCATGAAGCAGATCCACACAAAAAATGCAGATTTGAAACTTCATTGAAAGTACACACAGCCAGCCGGGCATGGTGGCGCACGCCTGTAATCCCAGCACTCGGGAGGCTGAGGCAGGAGGATTGGTGTGAGTTTGAGACCAGCCTGGGTTACCAAAGTGAGCTCAAGGCCAGCCAGAACTGCATAGCAAGACCCTGTCTCAAAAAAAAAAAAAAGAAAAAAGAAAGTACACACAGCCAACTGACTGAAAGAGAAGATAGATCCTATCAGATCTAAAAGATAACAATGCAACCAGTGACCAGGAAAAGAAAGATACCTTAAAAATTACAAAAGACCATGAAAAAAATCAATTGAAAAGCTAAAGGATGAAGCAAAGAAGAGCAACGTAAGACTGACTGGAGGGTCTGGGGAGATAGCTCCATGGCACAAGTGCCTGCCTGCCAAGTATAAGGTTGTGAGTTCAAACTCTGGTCCCACAAAAAAAAAAAAGACTGACTGGAATCTGTGAGAAAGCAGGAGACACTATGAAAGCCATTAAAAGCCATTCTCTTCACAAAAATAATGGCAGAAAACTTCCCAAACTTGGATAAAGAATCTGACATATAATTAAATGAAGCATATAGAATTCCAAATAGTGATGATCAAAATGATACACACCACAGCACATAATAATCAAGATTCCAGAAATTCAACACAAAAAAACAAAATAATAAAAGTAGCTAGAGAAAATGACACATATCACCTATAAGGAAGGCCCTTATGATATCCAAGAAAAATACCTAGGTATCAATCTAACAAAGATTGTAAAAGAATCTGTACAGTGAAAACTACAGTACCCTAAAAAAAAGAGAGATTGAGGAGGATACACGAAAGTGGAAAGATATTCCTCGTTCTTGCATAGGAAAAACTAACACAAATAGTGAAAACGAGAGCAGGCTAAATAGCTCAGGAGTCATGGCGAGGGTTCAGTCCCTGGTGTGCTGAGCCAGCCCCACCCCTGGGGCAGGCTAAAACAGCAATCCAGACTGGGCATCATGGCACACCCCTGTAATCTCAGCTCTTGGGAGGCTGAACACAGATAGATCACTAGAAGTCAGATCAACATAGAGAGACCCTGTAGAACCTGTACTAAATTTTAAAAAAAAGTGAAAATAAAGTCCCAAAATTGCTATAAATAATGCAATCCCAATGAAGGTACCATTAGCATATTTCGTAGACCTAAGAAAGCATTCCTGAAATTTTTTGGGACCAGAAAAGACCTAGAACAGCAAAAGCAATTCTGAACAGCAAAGGCAAATCAGGGCATGTCACAATCACAGACCTAAAATTATACTATAAAGCCAGTGTGATAAAATCAGCATGGTACTGGCAAAAAGAATGGAAAAAAATAGGCCTGAAGATCAGTGGAACAGAATGGAAGATGCAGATGCATTTCCAAAGATACTCAATCATCTTATCTTTGAAAAAGAAGCCAAACACTGGAGGAAAGACAGTCTCTATAATAAATGGTGCTAGAAACACTAGCTTTCTACATGCTGAAGACTAAAGCCAGACCCATATTTATGTCAAACTTAATCAGGGATCTAAATATTAAAATAGATACGTTAAACCTACTGGAAGAGAAGTAGGGAGACATCTTGAATACAGAGGTGTAGGCAGAGATTTCATGAGCAAACCCAGATTCTAAGGAAAATAATGAAAACAACAAATAGGACATTGCCTTACTAAAAACCTTTTACACAACAAAAGAAATCATCAAGCCGGGCATGGTGGCTCATACCTGTAATCCCAGCACTTGGGAGGCTGAGGCGGGAAGATCGATGTGAGTTCAAGACCAGCCTGAGCTAGAAAAGCGAACTCAAGGCAAGCCTGAACTGCATAGGGAGACCCTGTCTCAAAAAGACAAAAAAAAAAAAAAAAAAATCATCAACAAAGTGAAAAGACAACTCACAGAGTAGGAAAGAATTACAGCCAGATGTCCCATAGACAAGGGACTTTTATCCAAAACACACAAAGAATTGAAAAAATCAGACTCTCCCAAATTCCAACACCCAATCAAAAAGTGGGCATTGGAGATGAGTAGGCACTTGCTAGATGAACAAATACAGATGGCAAATAAACAAATGACAAAGTGTCCAACATCACTGGTCATTCAAGAGATGCAAATTAAAACAACACTGAGATTCTGTTTCACCCCAGAAAAAAGTCTATTATCAATAAATCAACTGATAACAGATGATGGAGTAGCTGTGGAGAGAAAAAGAACCCTTTTCCACTATTTGCAGATCTGTACGCTGCTATAGCCACTGTGAAAATCAGTGTGAAATCTCTTCAAAAACTTGGGATTGTGAATCCTACTTGACACAGCAATTTCCCTTCTAGGTATCTTCCCAGAACAATTAAAATCATCATAAGACAGTGATACATGTGAACCCATGCAGCACAAATTGTAATAGCTAGATCTTGGAAACAACCCAGATGTCCCTTAACTAAAGAATGGATAAAATATATATATATATATATATATATATATATATATATATATATATATATATCTTACTTAGCCATAAAAAAGGATAAATTTGAGCCTTTTGTAGATAAGTGGATGCAACTTGAGGCCATACTCATAAAATAAATCAAATTCACGTCTAAACATGTTATTGCCTCACTAGTGTGAAAAATGAACAAGTAAATAAGATCTAAATTATACAACAGTTCTTGTAAATTCCAAAAGAAAAGACAAACTGGGATTGGAAAAGGGGAAATCAAGAAAGGAAAAAACATGTGTATATATAAGATAGTTAAGATTGTTATATCACCAATTTTTGTTCATTGTAAAGAATGTCTTGTGCTAAATTTTCATAGACAAGATAGCATGCCTACATCTTCTACTCTGAATATATACTAGTAAGACAGCAACATACAATGTATTAACTATTGTAATTGTCTTAATGATCTGCTTTGAAACTAGGTTTCTTTGTTACATCCTTTTTTAAAAGGAAAGATCTGAGATGGGGAAAGGAGACTAGGAAGGGAATAAGATAGCTAAGATAATAGTACTATTAATTTCTAGTGGTTTATTGAAAGGAACAAGTAATGTCTAATTGGTCAATCTTGTGTTCATGCATCTGGTAATCTGAGCATTTGAGGGCGTTCCCATATTTACTGGATAGATATAGCTTTCCTTTCTTGTGAATTCTTACATGAAACTTAATGCACTCGGAAAAAGGAAACATTTCCCACCTTGTTACATATGTTCAAATTCTGTTTTAAGAATTCTTTAAGGTATATAATATGACCTGTATACTGATTTTCTTAAATCACATTCAACAAAAGGGCTTCTCTGCATGTCCTTTCATGTCACTTTATACTTCAAAGTTAACAACTAAAGGCTTTTCCATATTGCTCACATAGATTGTTTCCATACTGTGTTATTCTTTTCATGATTGTTGACAACTGTGTGTTCTCAAAGCTTTCCAATATTGCTAATATTGCTTACAATCTGAACAATTTTGTTGAAGATAAACATATGAAATATAACAACCAATTGATTCTTTATCATCTTATTTTGAAATCTGTTAATGTTTATATTGGTTTTATATGGCTTGGTTTTTCTGTCTTTACTAGATTTTTCTTTTTCTTCTTAAAAAAACCAAAACAGACCACAGAAGAAGGCCTTTTGCTCCTCCACCTTGTGAGGTCACCATGAGACTGAAAACACACTTGACAGTTTTAGCATTTAACAGACACAGCCAGCTCTTCTGCATGTGCTTACATGTTCGGGCAGCTCTTCTAGCTGAAAGGACAAAAAGGGAAGAGATGAACCCCACCATTCTAGCCAAGCACACACTCTCCTGCACAGGTTCAGTGTCTGCCTGAGCCTGCAGCCTGTCCCTTCCCAAGCAGCTCCCTCTTACCTCACTGTTTTTTCTTCCACAGCCCTGAACTTCCACGTTCTATGACAGGAACCAGGCCTTCCCTTAGACATTAGAAGGACAAGCCTAACTGCAGTCACAGGCATTGGTGGCTGGAGGTGGAACTTCAGCATATTGTGGGGAATACAGTTCAACCTATAATAGTGGCTGTTGTTCTAATCTTCATACTGCAAACCAAGACAGAGTAGTTTTCCCAGAGTTGTATAAAATACAAGGCATGACTCAATTTCTAATCTCTCTGCTCCTACAGACCCCCTGCTTATAGCCAGACCTCTCCAGGGCCCTCTTCACTTTCATCTCAACTACACATAACATTAGCTTTCCTTTTACAAATGGAGTTCAGTGAGGTGATGTGGCTCATCCAGAGTTGCACAGGTAGAAAGCAGCAGTTCTGAGACTAAACCCAGAGTCCCACCTAGTAATTCTCACCCAGGCCAACATACCAGCACGACTTCAGGAAGATTCTCCTGCTCATCCCACATCCCTTGCCCCACAGTGATATAACCTACTCAGAATCTCAGCTATAATCAGTGCCTCTGCAATTGTTACTCTCCAGCTGGGCATGTGCAAAAGCAGTACACCAGGCACCTCCACTGGAACTCAACCCACCCCCAGAAGCCCAGACCAACCAGCAGAGGTGCAGGTAGGATCTCTCAGTCTGTGGACCCTGCACTTCCAGTGAAATTCAGCCACTTCCCACAGCTTGGGACTGTCAGGCATGTAGGCAGGAATACTAGGCCTGCACCTCTGCATCACTGGAACTTCTACTTTGCCCAGAACTCAGTTCTGGCATCAGCTGTAGAGCCTTGTAGCAAAATTCCCTGCAGAGAGGCTGGGAGTCAGACTCTACCACCTAAACCAGGAACTTAACATCTTGCCAGAGGAGGACAACAGGCTCTCATGCAAAAGATGCACCAGGAAGAAGCTGAGCACAGCAGTCAGACTCAGACAGGCACATCTGGAAAGATCAAACTTGGTAGATCCAGACCCAAATTTCAGTTGGCGCTAACAGCATAAGTTCACCAATGTTCTGCACCAAAGGTCAGAGATCTCTGCTATACAGAATGGTACAGACAAGGAGCAAATGCAATCTCAGGTACCAAGCTCACCTGGAACAAATACATGAGATGTTACAATACAAGAAAATAAGAATCATGCAGCTGAAATCTCTGAAAAAGCAGCATCCGAAGTAAACAAACAAATGCATAAACATATAAAGCAACTCAGATTGGAGATAACATCTGAAGGAAAAAAAGAAATTTTTGAATTACTAGAGTCTGAAGTAAAAAAAAAAAAAAAAAAAAAAAAAAAAAAAAAAAAAAAAAAAAAAAAAAAAAAAAAAAA